>WOVY01005117.1:0-13182 GCA_013436015.1 Rhipicephalus annulatus
CGATGGGAGCCAGCTACCAACGACGAGACCCACAGGACCCAGACCACAACAACTGGATGGCAGCGGTGGGATCGAGCTCATCGACCAGGAGGCAATGCTGAGACCTGCTGTCTGGAGGACCTAGAGTCGGACAAAACTGCTTCGTGGCATCTCTGACAACACGGGAAGGAACGCGTCCGAATTCATGACTGCATAGGGTGAGTGCACTGCTTTTCTTTGCTGAGATATCACCAGGCTTTGCGTAGGATTGTAAACAAAGCAGTGATTTGGTAACGGTTGACGGAAGTATTGATAGTACGTCAAAGTTGTTTAGTTAAAAGAGTTAGCAGCACAAGGACCGCCATGAATTTGAAGGGACTAAAAAAGCCAGAGTTGTTAGAGTTGGCCCGAGAGCTGGGCCAGGTAATTGCCGAGACGAAAAGAAAGCAGGAGATCATTGGACGCCATCGAGAAGATCGGGGCAGATGACGATGAGCTGAGCGAATGCTTGGAGGCTATTACGCAAAGGAAAGAGGAGCAGAGGCTCCGTGAGGAAAAAGAGGAGCAGAGGCTCCGGGAGGAAAAAGAGGAACAGAGACGTCGTGAGGAGAAAGAGGAAAGAGAACGTATCGATCGTATGGAAATGAAACGCCTAGAAATTGAACTAGCAAAGGCTCAATCAATGAACGGAGCTAGCGCAGTGGCACGAGAAAGAGAGCGCCGAATGACAGATTTGATGCCATCCTACGCGGTAGGAGGGGACATGGGTCTTTTTCTGGTGCACTTTGAGCGCACGTGCGAGAGGGAAAATTTTGCTAAAAACACGTGGCCCCAGCGCTTGCTTACGCTGCTGCCGTGTGAAGTAGCTGACATTATAGCCCGTATGGGTAAAGAAGAAGCAGACGACTATGACAGAGTCAAAGCGAGTCTGCTCAAAAAGTACAGACTGTCAGCGGAGGCGTTCAGGCGAAAATTTCGTGAGATCGAGAAAGCCAAAGACGAGTCATACCCAGAGTTTGCGTACACCTTAAAGGTAAATCTGGAGGAATGGCTTAGAGAGGAGGGTGCGCTTGGCGACGCGGAAAAGACTCTGCAGTGTTTTGCGTTGGAACAATTCTTTCGGCGTCTACCTGAAAACATTAGGTACTGGGTTCAGGATAGACAAGGAGTAGATACTATCACGAGAGCGGCAGAGCTCGCAGAGGAGTACGTAAATCGCCGTGCCCTCGAAGGCAAGGATGTCCCTAGGAGGGAGATTAGTAAATATCGGGCCGACAAGCCTCCGCGATGGACAAAGTCGGGTCGGTATATGCCGAAGGAGGGTTTAGACTCCAAAGGAAGCGGTGATGAGAAAAACAAGAGAAAGGAAGAAGCAACCGAGAAAAGGGCGGAAGGGCAACAGAAAAAGGCGTTCGAGGCCAAGAAGCCGATAGTTTGCTATAACTGCCAACAGACGGGGCATATTTCTTTGGGTTGTAAGAACCCGAAAGTTGTGTTAATGTCACTCTGTAGTAATGACGAAAACATGAAATTGCTAGAACCATACATCCGAGACCTAGTCGTGAATGGCCAACCGTGCCGCGTGCTCCGCGATTCGGCCGCCACTATGGATGTAGTGCACCCGTCCTATGTCGAGGAGAGTCAGTTTACAGGAGAATGCGCGTGGATAAGACAAGCAGTAGAGACAAACAGTGCCTGTCTCCCAGTAGCAAGAGTCCGCATCGAAGGCCCTTTCGGTGTTCTAGACACTGAAGCTGCCGTTTCGGCACATCTCCCAGTGCAATACCCGTATTTGTTCTCAAATAAATCAGAGTACTTGCTGCGACAAAAAGGAATTGGGTTCAGTGAGGGTATCGTACAGGCCTTAACTCGATCCAAAGCAAGGGAGCTCGCCGCTCAGACAGTTTGTAAAGATCCGGTGGCAGACGAAACAGCTTCAGCGGCAGAGCCTTCTTTACCTGGCACGAAACTGGACCGCCCTATAATGGAGCCTCAAAACACAATATCTAAAGAAAGATGTAAGAAACCGGATGAATCCGAGGCATCTCGAGAAGTAGAATGCACTATAAAGCTGTTAAATGTAAGTCCTACAGAACTGATAGTGGAACAGGAAAATGACTCCACTCTCCGTAACTTAACGCCAGACGCGAAGGAAGGGGTGGCTAAGCAAAACATTCAGTTCACCAAGAAGGGGGGCGTCTTGTACAGAAAGTACACAAGTCGAAAAGGAGTTCGGTTTAATCAGCTAGTCGTACCGTATCCTTTCCGCAAGGAGCTGCTGCACCTGGTCCACGGAGGTTTGTGGTCAGGGCATCTCGGCATCAAAAAAACAAAAGAATGTTTGTTACGGGAGTTTTACTGGCCCGGCTGCTTTCGGGAGGTGGAGGCATTTGTAAGAAGCTGCGACACGTGCCAACGCGTTGGCAAGCCAGGGGATAAGGCTAAAGCACCTATGAAGCTGGTCCCCATTATCACAGAACCGTTTCGCAGGCTAGTTATAGACACAGTGGGTCCACTTCCTGTAACGCAGTCCGGGTACCGGCACATACTCACAGTGCTCTGCCCGGCCACGAAATTCCCGGAAGCAGTACCGTTAAAGGAGCTCAGCTCGGAGGAGGTAGTTAAAGCGCTTTTATCTATCTTTGCACGTGTAGGCTTCCCCGCAGAAATTCAGTCCGACCAGGGATCTGTTTTTACAAGTGCACTAACCTCGACATTTCTAGAAAAGTGTGGCGTTAAAATCATCCACAGTTCAGTGTACCACCCTCAGTCAAATGCTGTAGAAAAGGTACATTCAGTCATGAAACGGCTGCTACGCGCCCTTTGTTATGAGCAAAAAGAGGATTGGGAGGCTTGCTTGCCCGCAGCTATGTTCGCGCTTCGGATCGCTCCTCACGAATCAACAGGGTTTTCGCCTGCGGAGCTTGTTTACGGACGTGCTCTTCGCTCCCCACTTCGCATTGTTCGAGAATCTTGGGAGGGCCGGGCGGACGACCCTTCGGTAGTAGCATACGTGCTTGAGCTGTTAGACCGACTTCACGCAGCTCAAGAACTAGCGGAGCAGGAAATGCGCAGAGCTCAAAACAACGCTAAGCGCTATTATGACAAGACAGCCCGGACGCGAAGCTTTCGAGTAGGGGAAAAAGTGATGATACTGAAACCCTCACTGAAGAATAAACTTCAGGTCCAGTGGGAGGGACCTGTTGAGGTAGTTCAGAAATTGTCAGACACAAATTACTTGGTTACTGGACTGGGAAGGCGTAAAACGCAACAGGTGTACCACACTAATCTGCTCAAACCGTACCAGCAGAGGCATGCCGTTGTAAACATGTCGCTCAATCAACCGGAAGAAATGCCTATTGATTTCCCGGAGTTAACAACAGAAAACAAAGACATTGGCGAGACTATTAGTAACCTGGTAGAGCAGGCGGAGTTGGAGCCAGATCAGAAAGCGGAACTGAAGGAACTATTGTTTGACTTTAAAGAAACATTTTCAGACACACCTGGCAGAACCAAAGCCCTAGTTCATGATATTGAGCTGACATCTTCGGAACCAATTCGTTCTAAAGCTTACCGCGTTTCCCCGAGGCAACGGGAAATAATGGCCGCGGAGATAAACCGAATGCTCGAGCTAGGAGTGATCGAGCCAGGAGAGAGTGATTACACCTCGCCTCTGATCTTGGTTGAGGTCCCAGGGAAAGAGCCGCGACCGTGTATTGACTATCGGAGGCTCAACTCGATTACAAAGGACCAAACTTATCCAATTCCGCATATTGAGGAAAGGCTTGAGCAAGTCAGCAGTGCCAATTCATCTCGACTTTGGATTTAGTCAGGGGATACTGGCAGGTGCCTCTAACTGAAAGGGCTAGTAGGCTTGCGGCGTTTATTTCCCCGATGGGAACATTTCGGCCGAAGGTCCTTAGTTTTGGATTAAAGAATGCCCCTTATTGCTTTTCTGGCCTAATGGACAAAGTGTTACAGGGTATGGAGGACTTTGCCCTCCCGTACCTAGATGATATTGCTATTTTTTCTTCTTCCTGGATAGACCACATGAAACACTTGCGAGCTGTGCTATGTCGTCTGCGTGAGGCCGGCTTAACAGTGAAGGTTGCGAAATGCCAATTGGGGCGCGCTGAGGTAGCTTATCTAGGGCATGTAATAGGCCAAGGCTACCGCCGGCCGTCAGAAGTAAAGCTGGCCGCAATAGACAACTTTCCCCAACCACGAACCAAGAAAGACATTCGGTCGTTTCTTGGATTGGCCGGTTATTATCAAAGGTATATCCCGCGTTACTCTGACATTGCAAGTTCCTTGACAGACGCTCTTAGAAAGACTGAACCCCAGACCGTAAAATGGGATGGGGCCAAGGAACATGCATTTTCTACGCTAAAGAAGGCACTAAAAAGTCAGCCAGTGTTGAGCGCGCCTGACTACTCTAAGCCGTTCATTCTTCAGTGTGACGCCGGCGACCGGGGTATGGGTGTCGTGCTTTGTCAGAGGGGAGAGAACGACCAGGAACACCCTGTACTGTATGCCAGTAGAAAGCTTTCTGTTCGTGAGGAAGCATACAGTGCCTCAGAAAAGGAATGTGCCTGCGTTGTTTGGGCTGTGCAGAAGCTAGCTTGCTACATCGCCGGTTCTAGGTTCACAATAGAGACTGACCACTGTCCCCTCACATGGCTACAGTCCATGTCATCGAAAAACGGCCGTCTTTTGCGCTGGAGCTTAGCTCTTCAACAATACACCTTTGATATCCATTACAAGAAGGGTAAACTCAACAGCAACGCAGATGGTCTGAGTCGTTGTCCCTAGTACCCCGAGGGCTTCAAAACGATTTTCTGCTTTCTATCCTCGATTTGAGGCCCACTAGTTTTCTGTATTTATCCAAACATGTGTCAAGTGTTTTGTTTAATGTCTTCAAAAGTGGCTGATGTGGTGTTGCGACTCGGCGGGGGCCACAGGAATAAAGTTGAGGTAGAAGGAAATGACTTCCACAGGTGAATCTAAGTCTGGTGATTCTGAGTAGGGAATTGCCGTGTGCTTGCTCGTGTGTGGGTGTGCTTTCGGCGCAGTTTCCGCAGTTCCTCATTGGTGGTGGGCGGAAAATATGGTGGAGAGGGGTCACCTCATCCCTGCGAGCAACGCCCTCTTGGTCAATGATCATCGGATCCAGTGTTCGGGACAAAAATAATAGAGGAAGAGCCGACAAGCTGCAATACAGATCCCGCTGCACAGTACCTGCTGGCCACTGCACCTCGGGATCTTCTTTCCCCGGCGGAGAGGCTGTTAGGACCGGCGCCAGGTCTGACAATGGATCGGCGTTCCTTTTGATGTTCCTTTTGAGTCGCCAAACGGGGGGGCGGCCGGTGTCCGCCATGTATTGTTCCCACCTGGCCGGAGGGTGCGGCGTCCTGCCGCCGCGGCGCCGTGAGCAGTTCGGGAGACCACCGGTGCAGCTTCTTCTTTGGAAGATGACGGCGGCGGCGGCGGCCGGGAATCGTCCCGCTAATTGAACGAGTCGTTCGGCACCCTTGGAAGCTTGTTTACGGCGGCCCTTTCGATGGATGCAGTCATCAACTCCAGACCCCTCGCCCAGCGACACACCTTGACGGGGGGGGAGCCGCGTTCGTGCCACATGGCCGTGCGGTGACCACGCTTCAGTTTTGAACGTTCGCGTGGACCGTGCGTGCTCGTCACCCTCGCGGGTAATGTGTGGTCCGTGATTGGACGGTGCCATCTGTACGCGGTCCCCGATCTAGGGATCTGGGGAGGACAGACCCTTTATAATGAGCCCCCACGGCTCATTCGGGGCTTTTTCGAGTGGAGAACTCGCCATGTACGAAGAACGCCACTATATATCTAAACTTTCTTATTGACCTCTCTCTAATGTAAATAAACGTCTGTTCTCTGTTTTCCCATATAAGCATTGCTTCTCGCTATAAGGGACGAGTCCGATGGGAGCCAGCTACCAACGACGAGACCCACAGGACCCAGACCACAACAAGGCATATATATCTGGTATGGGAAAAATCCACTTTCAGTCGATCGCCTGCCCTTGCCCATGCTCTCTATCACGCAATAAACACCGATCTTTCTTTTTTCCAGCCGCGTTTTCTTGACCATCGCGCCCTTGGCATGGTCGAGCAGTCGCGGCTAATACAAACAGCAAGAAGCGGAAGCCCTTGCACTTCCGTTTTCCGCCGCACGCACGCACTCATACCATTACCGGCATCTTGCGAGGAGGGGCACACCGCGTGCCAGAAAAGGGGCGGTGTTTCTGCGTCGGCTGGCACGTCCCTCAGTTGATTCGTATACGTGTAAGCGGCCGCTTGGGGTGGCACGGCACTTTCCATGTCTCCGATGCCCCGTAGCCGGCCCATGGGCTCGTAGAGTTTCTCACTATCATTTGTGAGAAACTCTATGCATGGGCCCATCCGACCGTAAACCGTCGCAAGCCAAGGTCAATCGTCTTCCCCTGTGGTAGAACCTGCGTGCTACACCACCACACATTGTGAGTTGGCGGTTTTTTGTTTTTTTTGTTGTGACCTAGGCAGCTTGCACCAAATCACTGAAACGAAAGGTGCATATGCACTTATATGAAATAGCGAGGTTGTTTTACTTTCTATAAATTGTTTTATATTCCACAGTGAAGATTGTAACAGTTTATGATCAACACTTTGGGTTTTCTTCACAATCGGCTGCATATACGGCATAAGGTGACAGCTGACACTTATCGAGCGCTTACACTTTGTGCTTACGTAGCTATAAGTTTTGAACAATTTTAGAACGATAGTACAGAAAACGTTGGGTGTGTTGCTCAAGTCGAGAGGTCTGCGCACGCGCACCCACATTGTGCGATCATTTACTAGGGCCCCGAAGGTGATGAGTTCGACCCCCGCCGTGGGGTCGCATTTCGATGGAGGTGAAATGATTGACAGGCCCGGGAGCAGCGCTACGTAGTGCACGTAAAAAAAACGGAAAAACAGGTGATTCTGGGAGGTAAAACACCTCAATATATTATCACTTGCTGGGGTCATATCAGGTCTATAGAATTGTTACAAATTTTACGTGTTATGTGGAATTACGCTTGATGAAATGTGAATGATTTATCTTGAACTTACTGTTTTATTTTTGTAATCATTGCGCCTCTGGGACGCACTTGCCTCCTGCTGCGGTCCTTACAGACGTGGCGAATATCGAAGAGCTGTGACTTGTTTTCTTCTAAATACAACAATGCATAGTCCCATCGAACTAAAGAAAATAAAGAGAAATTCAACTCTGAAAAAAAATGTGTTGGTCTATACGGCCAGTTATAACGAATGTACAGTCGGCCACAAAATAATACGCAGCGCAGCGGATGGATGGATGGATGCATGGACGGACGGACGGGTGGATTGATTGATTTTATAACGGGGTGGTGACATGTGTACCACCAGTCTTGTCAAAAAAGGGTAACCTTGTTAAAAGCTTGCCTTAAGTGCTTAAGTTGCCTTCTTCGATAAAAAATATCTTACTTTATATAAAAAGGCAAACTCGCAGACCATTTGTCTGGTCTTTATGACAGAATGTCATTGTTTTGGCCAATATTAATTTTCGTTCTCTCTATAGTTTTCTGCCACCGATACTCTAACCGTGTCTTACTTATTTCGCGGTGTGTTCAGCTTTCCATTGCTGTACCTAGAGTCCAAGGGTTAATGTAGGCTCGTGTGCGTGGGGGTTTACCTCCACATTCTATCAGAACACTCTCTGTCGTTTCCTTACATCTTTCTCACAGCATGTGCATTGTTCTTCTTTTTTACTAAATCTCGTGTTATAGCTAAACATTCTAAGGCAAACCGATCTCGCTTCAAACAGCAGGCCTATAGCGCTTCCCCGAGAATTACCATAAAATGCTCCCCTCCTTATTTCGTTTTTGCCGGTTGTGTTGTTACCCAGCTCTCTTCTTTATCGCTGCCATCCAGTAAATCCTCTCCGCCTCTTTGACTTTTCGCTTAACGCTCTTTGTTGCGTGGCGTCTGTACTGCCGCCTAGCGGTATACGCCGTCTGCTGTCGAGAGCATTGCAGTGGCGATCGCGCGGGTCAAAGCTATGCGCTCTCGACAGCAGACGGCTCGCCACTACGCGGCGCCGATGGTGATTCTGGCATGGGCTCTCATGGCCCGTATTATTTCGTGGCTGACTGTACGTCTAACGGTGAAATGGTTATCTGTTCTTCCGATAGCCACGATATGGTTCTGAGGAACGCCGTATACTGGCGTCCCCCATAGATCGTCGAAATTTACCGAGTCTTCCATTATACTGGAGAACTGCGGAAAACCGTTTTACCACCTGGGGCTCTTTAACGTGCTGCTAAAACTAACTACGCGGCTTCATAGCGTTTTAACTCCATCGAAATGGTGCCGCCATGGCAGGGGATCGATCCCGCAAACTTCGGGCCAGCAGTCGAGCATGCACCGCAACCACGAGATCACTATGGCGGGTATGAAACAAAACGAAACGCAATCATCATCGCGAGGTGGACGAGAGCGCGTGAGAGAACCCCAGTTATTTGTCGGATAAACTTACCGACAGCTTGCTAATTGGTTGTTTTCATTGGTTGCTGTTGAGTCAAATATATTTCTTGTGTTTCGGGAAAATGAGAACTGGTAATTTTAACGAATTCCCAAATATTTAGTCTGGCTTGCTACTCCCTGGGGCGGGTGATGACTGTCATATATACAATGATCACATGTACACACACATAGCACGTATACAATCATACGTACACAAATATACACAAAGGAGCAATTCGTAAAGTTTCGTTAAGTCGAGTCAGTGCCTTCTCTATAACTTCTCTATAGAGAAGGCACTGGTCGAGTAGACCGTGCAGTGCTATATACAAAAGATCGGCGTGGTAATCGGAGAATTTCAGGAAACTCTATGGAGCGGATCTAAAAAACACCCAGGTGCTTTGCCAAAATATTGGCCTTGACAAAGAATGTAATTTTTTTATTTTGATTTCGTGTGCCCAGTGAGCTTTTCTTTTGTTAGCCATTTACCTGTCACATGTATTCAATCAATGCAATATCGCTAGGAGGTCCTCCTGACAGGGTTTATACTTCGGGTCCTCCTCCTCTAGAGCAAGTCACTTGTATTTTCATGTTCTTACAATAAACTTTAAACTTCAAACGCAGTCGCAGTGGGGACCGAAAAACACTTCTCATTCTTCGTTATATCTGCGGTTGTGTCCTTGTCTTCTGTCCTGCGCAACACCACCGCGTGACCGGGGCATCTCTTAGATTGAGACAAGGCAGGAAGCTTGAAAATTAGTGTCATACTTGCAACCTTTTAACGGTGTGCGAGTTGTAACGTTATCCTTCGGCCTACCGGAAAACGCGTTTGACTCGGAGGAAGCGTAGATATGTGAATGAAGCCGATAAGAGCGGCGTGTGAGGTCAGAACCCGAAAGCTGAGAAAGGCGCACCGAAACAACTCAGCAGTCTAGCTCGAAAAAAAAACAATAACAAAAAAAACGGAAACGCGAGGCTGCTGTCACTGAGAGAGTGAAAGTTGTGGATATCCGAAAAACGCTTTCTGCTACGCTGAATGCCGTGAAGCGCTGCAAAAGCTCGGCGTGGTAATCGGAGACTTCTGTGGTACGCCCACTCGTGCTCTACACAGTGTCTTGGGCTCTCATCAAGTGTAGTCGTAACAGAACATGCAAACAGGATGTTCTTATCGACTTTGAAGGAAAGAGAAGAAGCTTGCTTGCTGTATGTTAACGATAAAACAAGGCTGCCGAAATTGTGCACATCCGGTTGGTTGCTCGTTATGCTCGAATTATGCGACTTCAAAACAGAAAAAAAGCAAGTGAAACACAAAAAAGCCTTTCTTTGGCTAGCAAGTGTGAGTACCCCCAAAATGCACGAGAACATCATGTCAGTAGGCTAGCGAAGCTTTAAAGGGACACTAAAGTTAAGTAACAATTTACGTCAGAGTGAAAGCTCAATGCATGAAAACATCTAAAACGACAATATTATCAACAACAGTGCCCTACTTACCGAGAAATTAAGGTAAATGAACACGAACACAAGCACCGCAGTAGGAAATTTTCCAAATGATCCCGATGGCATCAGACGGACCGCTTTCAATTATTCACTTGTAGTCAATCTAACTGTACACTAAATAAAGAACCTTCCGTGAATCAAGAGACGCAATAAAATGCTACTTGTTCGTTTCTGTTTGATTCATGGGAAAAAAAGAAGCACCGGGCGTTGCTATGGGGAATGGCGCGAGTGGTTCAAAAATTCGATTTTCGCGTGGTTACACTAGACAGGTGGTGCCATCTAGCGGGGCACAGTTCAAACAAAAGTGTCTGTAATCTCGGGGCCAATGGAGGGAAATTGATCAACGGCCGTTGTTGCTACTGTGGCTCCCGCTGCTTTCGGTCGGCTGCTACAAGCGCAGTAAAGCCTGGCAACGTTGGCCATGGCAACAGTGACGTGAGTCGGTCCGGTCGGTCCGCTTCTTGAGGCGGGTAATTAGAAGTGCGCTAACCCAATGAGGAGCACTAAAACGTGATATTATTTCAAAATAAACTCTTTCTTGGCACAAAAGTAACACTACGAGGTTTCTGGACCACCATTTCAACAATCAACTTAAACTTAATAGTTGACTTTAGTGTTCCTTTAAACACGTGGAGCGTGCTCGCATTGTTAGTGAATTATGCAGATTTTGACAGCTCCGGCGGTCATTATGTCAGTCGTGTTCTCTACAGTTTCTACCCTTTCGTTTTTTGCATTGGTGGCGGAAATCACGGCTCAACGGCAAGAACACATTGTATATACTGTACAAACACATTGTCACTCATTTACATGCACGAGTAGGCAATGCCACGGTGGTTTACGGTAAGAACGATGCTTTGGCCACTCGTAAGGCATTTTGCATCTTTACTTCCCCTATTTGTCATGGGCTTCGTGTGCTCCATTCACCATCATTGTCGTCACTGCCATTATCAATACCCTCATTTCACTTATTTTTAACTGTTGAAAGAAAGGTTGCGGAATCTACGCTAACTTCTACATGTTCACATCATCGAAAGATGTAGTAATAATGGCTTATGTATGGTTTCAAAAGCGTAGCTATCTCCCAATAGTCTGGTGACGTTGTACGTGTTACTTAAAGCCATTAACTGTATAGATGAGCACTACTATAAAAAATTAGTGGACCCCTAAAGCTTCGCCTTTAAATGTTGAACGCGACTGCGACATCGACATCCTGTTCGTAGTGCGTTCTTCAAAAACTTTGTGCATAAAAACTTTCCGAATTTGCTATGCACCCACTACGTGGCTTTAAGTGTGCTTTTTGTAGGGGGGGGGGGTAATCGGCTTTCAACCACGGAACCATTATGATAATCACATATTGTGACGCCGGTTGGCAATGAACACTTGACGACGCATTATTACTGCAATATTTCATGTTGAATTGGGAAGCATATATACAGGGCGCCTATGTTTGTGAAGCATGAAATCTTCTTTCACGGCATTTTAAGAACAGGAAGTTCTCTACGCTGTTTTCACAAGCAGAAGCGTGGCCGTGTGGTGGAACATCCGCTTGCCACGCTAACGACTCGGGTTTCATTCCCCCTTAGACTCCACACTCTGGTTTGGTCCCAGTACTCTGCTCTAATGTTTATCATTTATTTTATTTTCATCGTTCTCAATACGGTGGCGGGTCGTAATGTCCATCTTCTCGAGCACCGTTCCGAGATCACAGATGATTCTGAAAAGGGGAGAGATCTCCACTTAGACCCCACACTCTAGACGCCCTAGCGGTGCCATTACTACGGAAACAGCGGGGCTGGTGTCCTTCACCATTCTTTCCTCCTGATCCTCACAGTCACTCCTCCTCACCCACACTTATTTCTTTCCCACCCGTTGCCGTACTGTATAGTATACGTAGATATACTCTACCCTTTCTTTCATCCTCTTACTTTTCTCTTCTTTTTCTCGTTATCTCGCCCGCCCGTAGTAACGCACCTACATGCTTCCCATGAGTGCTTCCTCTGATACCGTGCTTGGATCGCCGCGTGGGTACGACGCTTGTCTTCGGGACCATGGGCACTTCAGTTCGAATCTCAGGTTCGAATACAGGTGTTACTTTTTACTCAGGTGTGCTTCTGATTCAGGAAAATTCAGAGAATATTGATTCAAGGTCAGTCGTATAGCTAAAACTGCGGGTCGTATGCGTTTTTTTTTTGGCATCGTTGCACGCACTCCTTTAACCAGGATTTTCTTTTTACACGAAAGTGTTTTATGCCGAAGTCCACTACGGCTCCGTGATGTATTTCCGTCACGAATATGACGTTGTAAAATATCTTCCAACTGATTGTGAAGGGAAAATCTGGAACGACAAGTTTTGCAGCGGGCAGTTGAACCAGCGACCTCCCGCTCCTCAGCGTGGGACGCTAATCACTAAATTACAGAGCGAACCTTCTCCCACATGTTAACGGTGAGCCATTTGTATACACCATGTACCGCTGGTGGTCCTCACAGCTCGGCAGCTTCAGCGCGTTTTTCGTCATCGGCAGTGAGATGGCACGACGGGCGCTCATTGAGCGCGCGTGCTCTAACGTCAAGTCGCGTCATCTCGCGCGTCGCTGTGCAAGCGCGCCTTCACGCGGCGTGGTCAAAGTGCGTTAGATGTTCTTTACCGTGGTGGCTCACTCGCGTGCGCGCCTATCTCGGGATTCGGGAGCTCTCCACGTCTTGTGCTTCCACCGCAACCCAGCTTTGAAGTTACAGTAGTTAAAGAGAGAACGAACGTCACTTATTCGTTCGCTGCCACGGCCGCATTCACAAAAGGAGCGCGCTGCTCACATACGAAGAAGTAAGAATTGTGACCGTTGTTCGCGCTCGTTCTGTGTATAAATGTGCGTTCATTTTGTGCAGTTTTCTTTCTGTTTCAGCATTAGGCTTTAAGTGTCGAGTTGGGACTGTTGTTTGTCCACGCTTGTCTTGTGTATGCTCATTTCGTGCGTGCTTTCCGCTTGAGGTGCGCGCTGCAAGTATCAAACTGCTTGCCGTTCTTCGCGTGACACTGCAATTAGTTACTGTAGCATTCATTACTTTGCCCTTCTGACAAAAAAAACGTATAATTAATGCTCAACTACCTCTGCGAAGACGCGTTTCACGTACTTTATGTTATACCGATTCCTAAAAAAAA
>WOVY01005118.1:0-13089 GCA_013436015.1 Rhipicephalus annulatus
GAGCAGGCGTTGTGCCCCTTCAGGTGGCACTTGCTAGCTTGCTCTCTCCCTCTTTCCTCTGTGTTTTTGTGTATCCGTGTATGCAAATCAAATAATAATGATACCCCTGGTTATTAACATTGTACGACAGTTCTTTCCCAAAGAGAATAGCAAGAGCTGTCTCCTCCTTTTCTTCTTTTGCATTACGCACTTTTACCCACGACCCGCCACGGTGATGTAGTGGTTGCAGTGTCGAAAGCCGCGGTATCCAAACGCGGCTTCGGCCACCGCGTTTCGACGGAGGTGAAACGTTACACGGGCAGCACAGATTGACGGTACAGACGGATCAACTGCGAAAAGGAACGCTTGCGCGCAGGGCATGTCTGAATTTGGCTCGCCCGCAAAAGCATGGTGCCTTTGATTCAACCAGGCCACTTCACTACAGTCAACCAAGACTATTCACTACAGTCAACCAGGCCACTACTGGTTGACTGTAGTGAATAGTCTTGGCAGAATAGCGTCTTGCACAGACGATGTTTCCTCGCCCTTGGGGGGTCAATATTATAAAGGGTGATCATGCAAATGTATCCATTAAAAGTGGACCACACTGTACATTTATGTGCCCGTTATATATAGACAACACTACATCGTCAAGATTTTCGGTTCCTTCCACTATCGCGTCCCCCCCCCCTCCATATAGGGACAATTTGGTAATTAGACGTTTAAACCTGAATATTATTACCATTCTCTATCTTTTCTTGTTCATCTCACTTTATATTTAAGTAATCATTATGTTCTTTGTATTTTGTCTACGGTACCTTTACTGATGCCCGTAGCGACTGTGGCTCTGTGAATACATTTTCTGCTTCTTCACTACACGAGCAGCTGCCGCCACGTCACAAGCAATAAGGTGTGACGTTGTATCGCGAAAGAGGAGGAAAAGGAGAAAGAATTAGAGAAGGAGGAGAAGGCAAAGGGCGTTATCCGCCGCTCCAGATATACAAGCCGAACGTGCACGACGCGAACGGAAGGCCCGGTGTGTGGGAAGGGGCTGAAAGCTGAACGCTCGTCACGCTTTTGAACCGGGTCCCGAAACGATGGGGCCCTTACGCGTGCCTTCATACCAAAATCTCTCACGTTTTGCTTTTTTGCTCACGCGTCGTTTTTTCCCTGGCCCGTTCAGCGGCCTCTTCGTCGCTTGCCGACTGCCACCTCTGCATCAGTTTGTAGGTAGCAGCGGTGTGTCTCGGTACTGCTCTATATAAGGGGGAGGGGAGTGGGAAGGGCGAGGCGAAACGACGGTCGCGCTGTACGCGGCGTAGCGGAACGTCACAGAGCTGGCTCGGGTCGGCACACACACGTTGCAGTAGCGGGTGTATATATATATACCGTACATATATACGCTGGTGCCAGCGTCTTTCCTTGTTGTGTTTTCAAGCTTAGTTTTCACGCTTGCGCACGTTTCATTGTACCTACTTTTCTATTTCCTCTTCTCGGCGCTCCGGTTGACGAGGCAGCAGGACAGCAACCGGCTCGCAGTGACGCTGCCGACGCGCGGCAGTTAGTGTAACGACAGAGGCAGTTGACAGTCGTGTGTGTGGGACTGGCGAGACGAAGTGCTGAGAACCGGAGCAACGTGTATTCGTTTTTTTTTTCTTCTTCTTGTTTCGACAACCGAGTGCAGGCATGCCGCGAAGACTTGCAGGAAAGCCAAGCCTTGACTACGTGACTCAGTTCAAAAAAGGAGTTTAGGGTGGGCGCTATCGAAAAGGCACGGAAGGACAACTTAACTACTAGAGTCGAACACCTTATCACCACCAGACCACTGTGGTGGGTACGACCCACATGACCAAGCTTTCCCCCACCTAAATCTGTGTACACAACTTTTCTTGGCTGTTTTCCCCGTCGAAATGCGAACTCCTTGGCAAGCAGGAGTCAAACCATCATCCTCGTACATAACACCTCAATTCCGTTGCTCCCAAATGAAGTCATCAATCATCTCACCGGGAGAAGGGCTTCCGAAGTTCCAGCGTGTTCCCTAATCAATTCGGACCTTCCTGCGTGTCATAGGTAAAGGCGTCTCGGAAGCGCTGCCGCGACAGCGCGTCGATCGACGTCACGGAGACAGGAAAGAGCGAGAGGTGGTCTCTTAATGTGGCGCCCTGCAAAGAAATGATCACGAATCCCTAGGAAGGAACTTAGGACGATTTCCGGCTACACCACAGTGCACGTGACACGCTAGTCTTAGTTCTTAGTTTTTTGTACCGGGGCTCATCGTTTGTTCATTTTTGCCCCTTCCTTGGCTTCCCCTAAAAAAGGAACACCCTGGACCGTGCTGGATAATGCGACCAGCGTAGCTAATTCATGGTTCAACAAGCATAGCGGCGATTAACCGAATAACAACGAGTGGCAGACTGCAAAACGGTTTTTTTTTTTCTTTGTGCCTTGTTTTTTTTTCGTTTTGACATTTCTTTCGGCGTTCACAACAAGTAACATAAAGAACGGAACCGTTACAACTCGATCGGGGCTTGAGTCGCCGTGCCCGAGCGCTCGCTCGACACAAAATTTATTCTCTTTTATCTCCAGTTATTGTATGTTTTATTTTTGTTTATTTGGAAGCAAGCGGGATGCGATCAAAAGGCGGATGAAAAATGGTTCTCCCCGCGGGTCACCCGCTCTCTCCCCTCTCTCTGGCTGGTTGCTGCTCGCCAGTCACGCCTGCCGCGCTGCAATCAAGAGAAAAGCGGCAGCCAAGCCGTGAGACTGACTCATCGAGTCGTTAACGCAATCAGCGTTTTCAACTTGACGCCGGAGAACGATACATGCTGATGCTTCAACCCTGCGGGGTGGCCGAACCTCACTGGGTAGTGGCGGAAGCACTTGTGTGTTTGTGTGTGCAACTGGCTTGCACCCCTTTTTTGTGTGTTATATGAACTCCACCTTGAGCTGCGAGTCCGTGCACTGCGGTAAAGGCTATAACTGTAGGTCCGTTATTTACGCAGCGTAATAACGAAGACCAAGCGAAAACGTGAAAAGACCAGACGGTGCGACTGAAGCTAACAACAGACCCGGGCCGTGTGCTATGCTAACAGGCTTAATATTTTTTTCAGGGTTGTAGGGGTTGAAGTGAACCTCTGTTTATGTATTCTCGTTCACGTATTTGTATGTACGCGTGTATATACAATTGCGAAATTCAAACTTTTTAGAAGGAGAAAGGAATGGTTGATCCACCCCTACCCCCTTTAATCGATCCATGCCTTGGATAGACTGATAGAATTGCGTACGAGTTGTGTCCCTTTCTCAGTTCGTCATGGCGTTGGTTACGCGCAGAATATTCCTTCCCCAGCCTGCACGACATTGGTGGGACGAAGTATACGTTTCGTCTCAGCAACTCCGTGCAATGCAGCAAAGGCTAACTAGGGTGCATTAGGCTAATTACAGTACATAGCTCGCGATTTTCCCAGAAAAGTGAGGTAGAACCGTTCTCATAGTGGGCTATCGATAAAATCCTTTCAGAACGCTTCTGTACAAACGTGGACGTCTCTAGCGAAGAGTGATCAGAGGTGTTCGATGGAGGAGAAGGATTACCATGTTGCACCAGGCTCGTTCAGGTGCACTGCCGAGAAATGTATGTTTCGCTGCACTGCACGCAAGTTTGACTGAGACTGGGCACTGTGTTCTGAAGGGCGGAGCGTGAAAGAGGTGACGCCGGAGATGGTCCGCGTTATATTCCAAGTAAACGAATAGCCATGTCCTTTTAATCTTTTTTTTTTTCTGTTATGTTAGGAAATCACCGACCATGCTGGTAAATAAATCTGTTTCTGACGGCTCGTCTATCAATGTCAACAAATGTTCTCTTTTCCCCTCCATGTCCTCCTCGCCCTATTTTTATTTACCGTCAATTTTTCAGAATCGAGTGCGTTGGCGAAGTTCCACGCTTAGTCATCGAACATTTCCAGCAACCATTAGAGAATGTCCATCTGGTTTTCACGTTCTCTAAGTTATGTCTACGGCACTATAAGCCTTGCTTACGGAAGCAAGTGTGTTTGTTGCCACCGTTCCACGCTGTCATACACTTCTTGCCCAAGTAAGCGTCTTCTTTCAAAGTCAGTCATTCAATTATTCTCATTGTTTTCATTTCGTATAATACGACAACCCTGGCGCTTTTCCTTTCGCAACATTTGCGAGTCATTAGACTTCTGACTGATACAGTCAACACGCCGCCTATATATATATATATATATATATATATATATATATATATATATATATATATATATATATATATATATATATATATATATATATATATATATATATAATATATAAACAAACTTCAAGCGAGTCAATCAACCGTGGTCGGTACAGAACTCCGACGATATTGCTGGCTGAGAGGCTGGCTTCCCCACCGTACGAGAGGACGATTCTGAAGAAGCGTCGAAGACGCCGTCTTTTCTTGGGTAGGTGGGGGGGGGCGAAGCTAATCGGGAAAACAAGTTCACAATGGACCTGCACTCTATTGCCTTCTGCGAGGCGCGGCGCTGATCGACAACGCATCGTGAGACACACATCGCGGCTGTATCCACAGCGGATGCTTCCAGGTGGGTCAATCGTCGTCAATGTATGCTATATATTTTCCTGTTCCATAGGAGGGCTTGAAAGGAGAGGAGGGAGGAGGTTAAAGGGGACCGCCTGTTCCCCCTAAATATCTGCCCCATAACCGTGTGTATGCCCCCGTAGCTTTACTTAGTCGGACTTTTACCGTCGTTGTTGAATCTGCTGTGTTATGATTACGTACGCTGACACCGGACAGGGTCGAGAATTTCTGGAATTACATACTACGAATTGTATACTGCCCATAAAAACAAGCCGTTCTGAGACCTTACGTCATCCCTAATTTTAAAATTTGTTTTGCATACATGCATGCGAACCTTCTTTTCTTTGAGATCTCCCAAATTGCCATTTAAGGGGGAAGGGGGCCCCTGTGAGACTTTTACCCCCTCCCCGTGATTTTAACCCTGCGAGCGCTTATGTGCGCCACACACGGATAGAGAGAGAGATAGAGAGAGAGAAACACCACGTGTCGCTAAACCTCTGTATTTCGTGACTAGCGAACGCAGCAAAAGACTGTTCAATCCACTCGGTACGTCGATGACTGGCCGATTTCATGAACTGCTGGCGCTGATACACAGGCGTGGTGCATATTTATGAGTCGCGGAGGTAATATATATGATTCACCTCCTTTGTTTTTAGTGTAGTACGGCAACAATGCTCGGTACACACGAAAGAAAATTATGCGCCCACGCATGCATGTGTACAGTGTACTCGCGTTTATCGACGTCTTGGAAGGGACCATCAGGACACGCTACGTTCCCCCGCCATACTGTATACTTTTTTTTGCCACTTACACCATGCATCTAATCGTCAGGTTAGGAGGTTCATGTGAATGCGACACTCATATCGACGCGATTACGCAGGAACGTTCGGCGACATATTTGCATATGCTTTTTCATACCGCTCGCCCCACCCATATGCACACTCACAATCACGTTTGCATAAATAACGTTGTTTTTTTATCCCTTGCCCTGAAGGCATGATAGAATACATACGAAAACTTGCCCTGGCGTAAACGCCGCGCGATATTTTCAATACAGGGCATACGAGCTGACTTGCGCCATGTATATTATTTAATTCCGAGCTCTTTAAAGAAAGTCGGAACAGGGAGTTGAACAAGGGAGATATTTGGCACAGATGAAATGATACGACGTACGACGTTGGGTGAATGAACGAAACAATTCAATATTTTTTGATATAGTTAACATTTTTAAAAAATAATGAACCAATTTTTGTTAAGTATTTTGAGTTATTTTATTATCGAGGAATCATTCCGGCGTTCTAGAACAAGTACTACAGCTATTAAATCGAAAATTTATAGCTAGAGTTACTAACTCTAACTTAATCAAGCAATGCAAATATTACCCAAGCAGGCGCCACTGGGAAAAACTCCTGTCGCACTTAGTATGGCTCCGAACAATACCTACCATTACGATACGCGTAGCGTAGATTTTTTTATTACTCACCAGGCACGGGTTACTCAGAAACACTGTATATAGTCCGCAATTTTTTAAGTGGTTACAGGCAAAAACTGTGCGCTATAATCTGCCCGCTTCAGAGACCTAGGATCTATTCCATCTTGTCAAGATGGATGCCCGCGACGCTGCAATAGCGCAAGTACGCAGAGGGTGACATAAGACATCGAGTCATATGCACCCTGCATTAAAACCGAAATGTAGAACACATTCTGCATGTCTATGACCATTTTGAGAGCGAGCGCAGCGTTTAACACATGCGCTGCACAAATTCGACGACAGACCGTTTTGCGAAGATTCTCGGATAGTGGCTCTGCGCGTCGCAGGTCAACAAGTTACGCAAGCATCACTACACGGTTCTTAAAATGGACTGGGTCAAGCGACCACTGTAGGCGTCCTATGGACAGGCGTAACACAGGTGCCCTGAGGGTGCTTACTTTTCTTTTCTTTCTTTCTTTCTTTCTCTCTCTCCTTTCTTTCTTTCTTTTTCTTTTCTTTCTTTTTCCTTTCTTCTTTCAATCCCGTGATGCCTCCCCTCCCCAAGAGCAGGGTAGGAAACCGGACGCATCTGGTTGACCTCTCTTACTTTCGAGCTTTTCCTTCCCCTCCTGCTTCTTCTCCTCCTCCTCTCTTTAAAAGCTAGTGTATGTCCCACTTGAGCAGCATGCATCCCTGCTGCCACGACGTAAGTCGTCTTAGCATCTTGGTTTTTTTGCCCTGAGAAAGACGAACAGAGAAGAAAGGACATGTAACTGTCTGTCGTCTCTTGTGCGTTCGTCTGCCCGAGCGTGAAAAACTCAAGATTCACCAACTTTGCTTAGAAACAAGTTGTCTGTCTTGTCGCTCGCGTTCGGCATTTCGTGTCCAATGTAAGTTAGTGCTTGCTTCCCGTGCGTTCCTTCCTTTTACGAACCCGCCGCGGTGCTCTATAGTGGTGAACTTACAGCACTCGACTGCTAACACGAAGTGGCAGGATCGAATCCCGGCTGCGGTGGCTGCATTTTCAATGAAGGTGAAAATGTTTGAGGCCCATGTGCTCAGATTTGGGTGCACGTTAAGCGACCCCAGGTGGTCGAAATCGCGGGAGCCCTCTAGTACAGCGTCTCTCATAATCATGTGGTGGTCTTGGGACGTTATGCCTCATATATTATATCTGAATTTCATGTAGACCAGAGGTGAGTATGCATAATTTTGTTGACACGTACATTTTTTCTGCTCGGAAGACGAGTTTATCTTTATTGGAAGCGGTGGCGAGTAGTATCATTTGCCAATATCTGTGGTATATACATTTGCATTTATTTATTTATTTATTTATTTATTATTTATTTATTAAAAGACGTGTGAAGGCAGCTATGTTAGAGCCGGCCATCTCATCTGCCATGGTAGTTATCACCGAAAAAAACGCCCGAACAAGTGAGAAAAACTAGAAACTAGAGCATTGTTAATTAGAAACACAAAATAAAGTAGAAATTTGAGCTAAAAAAAAACCAGGGGCACGCCTCCCTGCTCACAAACACCCTGGCTACAACGCGTACGCGCACCTCCGTGAAAATGAAATATGTCGGATTCATTCGGACTGGTGTAAAACTAACAATGATCACGTTCCCCACCAATAGAATGAACTGTGTATTAACCCCGATATGTTTCCCAGTCATTACTTTGACCCACCGCGGTGGTCTAGTAGCTAAGGTACTCGGCTGCTGACCAGCAGGTCGCGGGATCGAATCTCGGCTGCGGCGGCTGCATTTTCGATAGAGGCGAAAACGCTGTAGGCCCGTGGGCTCAGATTTTGGTGCACGTTAAAGAACCCCCCGGTGGTCGAAATTTCCGGAGCCCTCCACTACGGCGTCTCTCATAATCATATGGCGGTTTTGGGACATTAAGCCCAACATATATATCAGTCATTACTTAACGGTGTGTGTTATCAGTTATCGTTATCATCAGTTACATAAAAATCAAGCGTGCCGATTAAAGCTGGTTCGTACACTCGGCGAGAAAAAGGAAATGATTTTTTTTTTTTGCACAGTTCCCACGTTATATTTTTCTTTAGCTAATTGTTTTTCTTCCGCATTTTCAAAGCATATCTAACTGTAACCGGTCGAATAATCCAAGCCAATAAAGTGCATGGCCGCTCATTTCTACGGCAACCCAAGCGAGTGGTATATGGCTTGAGCAAAACGAAGGGATAGGGTACACGTCTCTATTACGCTTGTAGTCGGTTTGACGATTACGATTGCTATTAAACGTACGCACTCCTACTCAGACGTGACGGCACGACTGAATCGACTAAAGCTTACGATAATCAACGGCCAAACATCATACTTTACCTTTCATAATAAATATTCAAAACACTGTTCAGCGATGAATACAGCTGCTTTTTTTGCTACAGGTTATAACAGCAGTATCGAAAGAGGCGGGTGAATTTATTAACGTGCACGGCATAAAGTTGTAACGCCCCAGAGAGCTAACGATCAGAACATGAACGCCAGCATTGTTAGACTGTAGTCTATGTTTAACGGTTTTTTTCTAATTGCTAGTTAGGGGACAATAATTATGCAGGAATGAACTGCGTTTGCATATGCACAGAAGGGACACCCAAGGTCCCGCACACCACACACACACACACACACACACACACACACACACACACACACCACACACACACAACACACACACACACACACACACACACACACACACACACACACAGAGAGAAATAAAAAACGCCAGGCTTGCGCGCAATGGGCAGCAATGTCACAGGGAAAGCTGGAAAATCGGTCTTACAGAGCCTTCTTTAACACTTTTTTGGGTGACTGCTGCAAGCAAACTTGCAGGGTGCCCACTACGCCATTCATAATTTTGTGAAGTAGGGGACGGTTCGCTGTGCCATCCGTCATCATTCTTCGCAGAAGCGTGGTACCCGCTGCACACTACCAAGGAACTTTGTATAATTAGACGGGTCCACTTGTTGCGCAACTCGCATTGTGTGGCACCTGGTTGTTCTTTTGCTCTTCTAGAACGCTTTATTACTGATAACAACGAGATTCGTTTCCGCCCACTCAAGACCCGCCTAAGGCCATCTTGCAAATGAGTAAAGAACCAGCGTGGTTCAGTGGTAGAATACTGGGTTCGCACGCAGGTGACCCGGGTTCGAATCCCATTGTATCATTTCTTCTTTTCTTATTTCGGGCGAAAGTGGTTACGAACACTGGCGGCAAACAACTGCGACGACGCACGAGACCTGAGTTGTGATGTCATAATAGCTTTCGTTGTAAAACACATAAAATACATTTGGGCTGCGCGAATGTTGAGACAACACATTGATTTACTGCGGGAGAATTTTCGGCGCGTTCTTCAAAGTAACGACGCAAGTAGATTACGGAAGTTATGGATATATATCGTGTTGCGTCATGTTTGTTCCTGATATTATTTTCGTGATGTCAATACCTCGTAAAAATATTCATTGGCATTTCATTGCCATTAACATAATTTGGAAAAATGTATCCATTTGATTTATGGATACACGTTATTGAACGTGCTTTTTTTTCATCAAGGAACTTCCGACTTGAATGCCAGACAAAGCTCGACAATGTAGTAGGATATAGTCATGATGTACATCTTTTTAAGGCGTAGTGTGGTATTTTCTGTCGTTTTTTTTATTTTTGTTCTCAGAATGGCCATAAGTGAAGACAATCCTACTTAGATGTGCGTGGCAGAAAAGTTACACAGCTTCCGGTAATAATAGGGGTACTTTTACAGCGCAAAACACGACACACCACAAAGAAAGAGCGACACAACAACACAAGCGCTGACTATCAACTGAATTTATTTCGGGAAAAGTCAATGCATATATCCCTCCAAGGCAACCATACCGCACATGCGCCACGCAATCGAACAAAAAAGGTACACAGAAAAGTGTAATCTGAGTTGAAAAAAGAATGCAGCATATTACATACGCGATGAAATGAAATCAAACTCGGATGGGTGCAGGGTCAGAGACGTGTCCTTAGCAAAGATGAGCACTTTTTCTGATATGATAGGCTTCCAAAGCCAGCAGCGCATGCTCATTGCTGCTCCTGCCAAGAATCGACGTCCCTTCAAATCGTGCCTCACAATTGCAGCAGCGTTTAATATGAGCCACAAGATGGGCTCCTTTATCCGCATTCTTGTTAATCTTTTGTGAGTGTTCCCGGAGCCGCTCGTTGATGCATCTTCCAGTTTTTCGACGTAGAACTTACCACACGAGAGCGGGATGGCATAAACCACGCCGACGGCACACGGGACGTAGGTCACACCTTGTCGTATTTTGCACCCTCCTCTGCCATACGCAGGTGCGGAGCTAGCTTGGAAAGCTTGTTCGGCAGATAGCGCCAAAGGGACACCTGTCTGCCTGCCACTTTCTTGAGCTGATGGGAGATACGATGCATATAGGGGACCACACAGGCCTCACTTTGTCCTGTACGGCGGCGTCCGCCCGCTTGGTGGATTTCTTTTTCTGGACGAGCGTTTCCGCCACTGCAGTCAAGAGCGACTTGGGAAACCCAGCAGCCAAAGTCGGCTGATCTGATTTGTGAAGCTATCTTGCATCTTGTGGGTGCATGATTTTCTAAGAGCCGCTTCCATGGCCGACATCGCAATTCCTCTTTTTACAATTTTCGAATGTGCAGACTTAAAAGGTAACAAGTCCTTATTTGCCCGTGGATGGTAGGACCAACACACGTGACGTTCACAAAACTCGAGCCTTAATTCTAAAAACTGTAAAACACCTTCTGCGGGAGCTCAATAGTAAAAACAAGACCTCGTCCGTGTCGGCTAAAATCGTCTAAAATCTAGTCACCGTGTCCTGGTAGGAGGAGTCTAGAGATAATAAGACCAAAAAATCATCGACGTACCTGAAAACCTTTACAATCTTCTCGCGCTAAAACATTGCTTAAAGAACTATCCACATTTGCTAAAAAAAAATATCTACAATAGAGGCGCCAGACAGGACCCGATACATATCCATTACGCTGCAAATATGGCTGGTCATTAAAACGATAAAAGTGACCTTAAGATAATACTCTAAAAGGCTCAAGAAATTGCCTCAAAGAAACCCTACAAAATTCTGGAAAGGCACAGCCCCGTAGCCCTCAATGCATGCTTGCACTGAAGACATAAGCTCATGCTGGGGTACAGAATAAAACAATCTTCTATGTCAACTGAGAAACCATATCCCACATTAGTATTCCCACTCAAGAACTGCACCACATCATCTGCATTTTTCGCACGAAAGGGATCATTGTACACTAGCGACTTCAATTTCTTCTGCAAAAACAGGCTAACATTGTGTTGCCACAACCCCGTTTCACTGACGATGGTTCTAAAAGGTATTCTTGTCTTATGGGTCTTGGCGGTGAAAAACACAGTCAAAGAGTTGCCTCTGCTATTCTCTATGCTTTTCGCAATAGATGTTAATTCCAATTTTTTACAAAAATCAACAAACTTTGTTTTTCACACGAACCTCTCGCTTCCAACGGGAAACAAATTTTTAGACACAGCCTGCAGGGGCTTTCTCGCTAAAATGCCTTTTTCAACTACAACAAAGCCTCCCTCTTTATCAGCCTGCATGAGGCAGAGGTCGTTCGCTCTCAGAAAGGACAAACGTGCGCCTAACACTACCATCTGAATGCCGGGGTGGGCCTTTTGGCACAGACTTGTCTAAACTTACAACGCCCTCAAGTAGGCATTGATCGCGGGACTCTTGCTTGGCTTAGAAGCGATATTTCTATTTATTGCAATCAGATCATGCGCAGGAATATGCGAAGGTATACAAAATTTAGGACCTTTCGCCAGCAAGCGTTCTACGTCATCAGGCAGGTTAGCATTCCAATCACCTCAACTTTTTTCTTTACAACAAGGAACAGATTTTTTCTTCAGAGCGGCACAAATTCTCACCATAATGTTCCAATTTGCTTCCGTTAGTTGAGCCGCTAGTCGAACACGAGATTGGTACTTCTTAAGGCCAGCCACTCAGGATAAGTTGAATGGCAAAGCGCCCAAAGCCAGTCCTGGAAGAGTCGCACTTGCCGCCATAGTTCCGAACGTAATAATTTGCACAGTCTTTGACATGGGTCCAGGACGGGGTCACAGAGCCGAAAAACGCTCTCACATCTGTCGGCACAAGACCCTTACGCAGGCAGAATCCATACAGTCTAGCTCGGCACGTCGAAAGTACGATGTGGCTGAGGAGTGCATTGACGACAGCAGAAGAAGAAACACACGGGGAGAAGACACGCAGAAAGAGGGACCCACTGTACTAGAAGGTACTTCAGTAAACTTCTTTTGGGCCTAGTTGGTTCATAATCATAGGGGCTAGTTGGTTCATAATCATGGCTTTGGAAGCCTATCATAGAAAAACGTCTCATCTTTGCATAGTGACACGTCTCTGACCTGCACCCATCCGAGTTTGATTTCATTCATCGCGTATGTAATATGCTGCATCTTTTTTTCAACTCATTACACTTTTCTGTGTACCTTTTTTGTCGATTGCGTGGCGCATGTGCGGTATGGTTGCCTTGGAGGTTATATGCATTGACTTTTCCCGAAATAAATTCAGTTGATAGTCAGCGCTTGTGTGTGTCGTCTCTTTCTTTGTGGTGTGTCGTGTTTGCGCTGTAAAAGTACCCCTATGATTATGAACCAACTAGGCCCAAAAGAAGTTTTACTGAAGTTCCGGTAATAAGTTTATAGGCGGGAAACAGGGAACAAACGTTAATGAAAGAGACAATAAAATAAAGAAGAATGAAACGGTAAACAAAGACATGTACAAGCTGTCGTATACATAAAACGTGACAGCGAGAAAAACTTAATAAAAGACCAAAAGCATTGTTTTTAGACCGAGTGTTTCTCGCTGTGAGCGCTCCCACATGATGCTAGACTAAATTCAATCCAGAATGCAAGGTCTTTCGCCTCTTTTGAGGCAGCGACCGCTAGAATTTTTCGCCCATCGCGATAGACAAGTTGACATTTAGCTGTGTGTCAT
>WOVY01005119.1:0-87192 GCA_013436015.1 Rhipicephalus annulatus
TCGAAGTTTTGCCGTAAAAGACCAAGTTTTTTTTAGCGCTGAAAGAAGTTACCTGCTGAACGTGGTCGTTTCCATCTAATCTGGAGTTCAATACGATACCTAGGTATTTAAACTTACTAACCTCCTCGATTAAGGTGTTTTTAATTTTGTACCGGAAAGTTATGGGGTTTCGTTTCCTGGTTATACGTAAAAGAACTGTTTTTGTAGTGCTAATTTTCGTGCCCCATTTGTCACACCAGATGATATGTCACATAAAGCCCTATCTAGCCGATGTTGATCAGAAGCAGACTGCACTTCAGTATAAATCATGATATCATCCGCGAACATTCCAATATTCACAGTATCACCACCACAGACACTAAATCATTAACATACAACAAAAGAAGCAGGGGCCCCAGCACACTTCCCTGGGGCACACCTGATGTCACTGTTAGAGAAGAGGAACAAGTACCATCGATGTCTACAAATTGCGTTCGATCTTTCAAATATGAATTAACCCAATTTACAAGTGTAGAAGGAATTCCTGCTTGTTTAAGTTTTAAAAGAAGGCTACCGTGAGGAACCCTGTCGAATGCCTTGCTTAAGTCTAAAACAAAACATCAATTTGCCCGGAGTGATCTAAGATTGAACTAAAACTATGAACGGCGGTGACTAACTGCGTAACGGTAGAAAATCCCCATCTAAAACCATGTTGGAAGGGACTCAATGTTTATTTTTTTCCAGTACATTAAGAATATGGTTAGCTACAATATGTTCTATCATCTTGCAACAACAGCACGTTAAGGAAATTGGTCGATAATTGTCAATATGGAAAACGGTCTCCTTTTTTAAAAACTGGAATTACCCTAGCCATAAGCCAATCATGGGGCAGCACGGACGTCCGGAAAGATTCACGAAAAATGACTGTCAAAAACCGAGCTAAAGATTCTGCATAACGACGCAGAGAAAGGCGTTCGTGATTTCATCCGGGCCAGTAGTGCACTTAGGATCTAATCGCAGAAGCATTTCAAAAACTCCTTCAAAAGAAACAAGCTCGATCTGTTCCGAATGAGCCTCCATATAAAATTCATTACCTTGATCGTTTGAAAACACAGACTGAAAAAGGAATTGAAAGCATTAGCAATGGAGAGACGAGATGTTTCCATCTTGCCATCAACCAATAATTGATCGACCGATTTACGTGCACTACGGATGTGATTCCGGAACTTTCCTGGATCGTTTAAAATGAACTGAGGCAAACTTTCGCAAAAATACCGTTTCCTTGCGGATTTTACGCTGCTCGAAAGTTTGGAGACTAACCTATTTAAGACATCACAATCGGGACTGCGAGTCTTCTTGATACGTTTAATTCGCCGTTTTTAGGTGAATAATATCTCGGTTAATCCATGGATTGACCCTTTTGGTTCGTTTTTTCTTATCAGGTATAAAAGACTTTAAACAAAATTTGCAATGCTCTTTAAACATTTCCCACAAATGCCGCACATCATTACCTTGAAAGCTTTCGTAAGCTATGTCAAGGTAATCCAAAACAGACTCATCCCTCGCCCTGGAGAAGTTTTTGACATATGTATGCTTAACTCCCGCCAAACGTTTTTTAGGTTCTAGAAAGACATTGGTAACTACAACCCTGTGATCAGAAATCCCGTCACTTACATGTAATGAATAATCAGAAAAACTGCGATCTAAGAACACAAGATCGAGTACGGACCTAGCTGTACCGCAAATTCTGGTGGGCTCAAGAACAACCTGGTTTAAATTATGAGTTAGCATAATGTCGGATAGAACTTTTGCTTTGCTTAACCAATCAAATCAAACACGTAGCTACGAGAGCGTCTCATGCTCTGGAATATTATCCATTCATATGACGTCCATGTGAAGTGACTCATTTCAGGCTGACTGTTTTGCGTAGAGATTGCTGTTGAAGCTTTAGAATGCCTTTACTTTCTACGACAACGGGCACCTTTATGAGGGTGAAGGAAGTAGAGAATGCCATAGAATTAATAATCGCTTCGCGCTAAAGGGCTCTAGCAGGATTAGCTAGCACAATGACCCAGCTGGAATGATTATATACGAGTTAAGTGGCAGGTTGATCAACTGATATGTTGGGTTTAACGTCCCGAAACCACCATATGGTTATGAGAGACGTCGTAGTGGAGGGCTCCGGAAATTTCGACCATCTGAGCACACGGCGGGCCTATGGCTTTTCCACATCCATCGAAAATGCCGCCGCCGCAGCTGGGATGCGATCCCGCGCGCTGTGTGTCAGCAGCCGAGTACCTGAGCCACTAGACTGTTAAGCAGCAGGTACTATTGGGCACTAACAAAAAAAAAGAAACATGAGAAGCAAAGTCTAATATCATACTGATTCTTAGGGTCTCGTCCCAAAACCACTATATCAAGGACGAGTTACTGTAAAAGGATGAGTTACTGTACATTAGTTGCATATCAAGGATGAGTTACTGTACGCTTAACGCTCATAACGAGAGCAGCTAGGAAGCCACAACGGGACTCGCTCTCTGTATCTCGTGCCGACCGGTTGTGCCCCCGCGATTTCCGACGACAGCGCAGCTCTGGCCGACTGGCTCGCCCTACGCCATCTCCTGACGCCGACAACAGCTCTCGCTGAGTGTTGCCCCGTCCTCGGACTCCTGCGACCGTGTCAATCTTTCCTATCTTCTCCTTGCTTCTGGGTCTCGCTGTCCCTGCGCATCTCTCTCTTCCTGCTGCTATCTCTATCTCTATACCTTTAATTCCCCCTCTCTTTTTTTAATCCCTCCTTACCCCGTACCCTGTGCAGAACTGTGGAGGTGCCCTCCATTGAAAGAGAGGCAGTGACGGAACCGCGCTTATATCTTCCTTTGCCCCCTTCCGAAAGTCACTTATTTTCTGGATGGGGGAGAGTGGCATGAAAGGAGAGCTGGAGAAAAGGGAGGGAGGGCAGGAACGCGTGCTTCCTGCATGTGCCTCGGTGATTGTAACGTCACAGTTTGTGTTCACGTGTCGCCGCAGCGCGCTGACAATTAATCAAAAATACAGCCAACTGCACAAAAACTCCTCAGTTTTTTTTTAACATCCCTTTCACGAGCGCCTAATTATCTAAACAAACGCGCATCAAGCATTTCGCCTCCATGGAGACGTTGGCTGCCGTGCTCAATAGCAGTATCTAAAAATTGAGTGTGATAAAATTTCTGCGTTTCCTTTTTCAATAGCCTATGACGTCATCTCCCGCCCCCTTCCGAAAGCTTTCTGCAACTAGCCATGTTCTGCATGGCTTCCGTGATCGGCCCATCATTCACTAAGTGATGAAGTCATGCGGTGACGTTCCCGTGTGCCGTTACTGTGACGGTTGATGTGACACAACTCGCCATGGTCTGTATGGCTTCCGTGATCGGCCCATCATTCACTAAGTGATGAAGTTATGCGGTGACGTTCCCGTGTGACGTTACTGTGACGTTTGATGTGACTCCGCGTTTGATGAGACATCCAAGGCTTCGCCTTCTAAAGCAGCAGCAACGACGCACATACATACACTGTCGTCCTTTACGAAAGGGAACATGAACGCGTGGCCTGCGCACTGCGGCGGCTGCCTACAGGACCGTCATCAATCCACAGCGAAGGGCGGTGACTTTTGGCGTCATCTATTGACAGACAAAACAACGAGTTGCGGCCGCTGGACAAGCGCTGCAAAATACTGTAGGCGGCCGTTGTGGAGAGTAGATCACGCGATCGAGTGTTTTTTTTTCATAAAGAACAACAGTGCACATACGAGTACACACACACACACACACACACACACACACACACACACACACATCATCATCATCATCATCAGCCTGACTACGTCCACTGCAAGGCAAATGCCTCTCCCGTGTTTTACAGTCAGCCTGGTGTTGTGCTTTCTGCTGCCACGTTATACCAGCTAACTTTTAAATCTCGTCGGCCTACCTCACTTTGTCTCGCCCTCACGCTTTTGCCCTCTCTGAGAACACACACACACACACGCACGCACACACACACATGCACGCACACACGCACGCGCACACACACGCACACACGCGCACACGCACACACACACACACGCACACACACACGCGCACACACACGCACGCGCACACACACACACGCGCACACACACACACACGCGCACACACACACACACGCGCACACACACACACGCGCACACACACACACACGCACGCACACACGCACACACGCATACATGCTTACATGCATACATGCTTACATGCATACACGCATACATGCATACACGCATACACGCATACATGCATACACGCATACATGCATACACGCATACACGCATACATGCATACACGCATACACGCATACATGCATACACGCATACATACATACATGCATACATACACACACGAGAGAGAACGAGATAAAAAAAAGAGAAGGAAAAAAGAGTGCTCGATACATGCATCGTATATACCTGCGAGACCGCGATGGAAAAAGCAAACATTGAAGAGGACTCGCCGTACATATCACAGCATCTGTTATGTTTACAAACAGGCGGCCAAATCTGCATATCACAGAAGCGTGTTTCCTTCGCGTTCGGCGCGCATATAGTTACGCGACTGCCTCGCGCCTAACATTTCGCGCGGGGGTCACCTCTCGGGGCACGCGTACGTATATTTAGACGCGCGGCACACGGCTGCTGTCGTAGTCATCGGCGGCACACCCTCTTATCTGCAAGGGCAAAGTCAAGGCAATTCCACTGCTCGCGGTATGGGGGCCTTCTTATCTCGGGCCCTCGCCTCTACTCGTATATTGACGGCGATAAGAGGTGCGCGCGCCTCTTTTTTTTCAAGTTCAACGGAAGAAGGGAGCAGCTACTAGAATGCGTGCAGTTTCTTTGACGGCGGCGACGTTTACGGCGTTTCTCGGAAGGAGTAAAGACCGGCGTACAAGCCTTGGGCGGGAAATTGGTTTGCCGAAAGGGGTGGGCGGGGGTCCCGGAGAGCGATGCACCCTGTAGCAGGCAACGTTGCCAGCACCGAAAATTCTTTTTTTCTTTTGTTTCGTTTCTAGCCGCACCTTAGTGTAATCTTTTCTGCAGAAAGGATGGCTTCGAAGCACGCCGGAATTTCTAGTCCTGGGCACTCGCGGCAGTCAAATAGTTTAGGCCGTACATCTCACAGACAACAGAACGGTAGGGAAGGCCAGAAGTGCGCCGGTTCTCTTGTTCGCGTTTCTAGCACGCTTAAATCATTTTAGGATGAAGTCGCAGGTACGGACCCGGCCAGCGGCATGTTATCTTTTCGTCCCATCGTTGTCTGTTGGTCCTCATCATTACTCTCTCAAATGATCACGTTGAAAGGCCATCCACTGGATGCTCGTCGAAATGCCATAACGCTATCGACTTGATGTAGTTGTCGCGCTGCTACACGGCAGTTTTGAACGGCTGCCCAGTGGTTAAGACAGTTCAGTCATGGTGCGGTGGTGTGGATCTTCATTTTTGTACTTGCGTAACTTGACTTTCATTAACATAACTACAGTTAAAAGCACAAATAGGCCTGCTGTTTTTTTGTGTAAACATTGCGATAAAATATGTATTCGTTGTTATGAATATACGCTTTAAGTGTTCGAGCAGCAGAGCTTCGGCAGGCGACACGCGATAAAGTGGCAACAAGACGAGAAGCGCATTGCTGTTGTCGACAGTATGTTCACTTCTCACCTTTCAAGAAGCAAAGCTATTTTATTACATAACTGACAATGCTCGTATATACTGCTATTGGTTACATTGCTTTTTCGCAATCGTGAATTCGAGTACTCAAGGAACGAACCATTGCTAAACCGCCATCGAAGTTTCCATAGAGTTGTGGGATACTCCGTGGTCCGGGTGGACTGTTTCCTCGAAGGCCTTCGAAACTCGCCGTGCGGCAACTGGTGCTTGACCATTGAGTCAATAGACTATCGCTGCGAAAGCCTTCCAAACGTCCATGTCACGCGGGTATTACACCAACTAGGCCTTGTAAGAAGACAAGTTCGCTTTCGGAGACGTTATCTGTAGTGTTGTTCCCTGTCCAAGGAATTGCTTTCATGGGCGAAGCTCCTTAGGCTGTGGGTCGTTCCCTCCTCTGTAGTAGTATTAGTATGTAGCCACCTCCAGTTTATGAATCGCTCAATGGATGGCGTTGTGTGTGTATGTCCTTGTAAATAATCACTAGATGGCGTTATGGTTTTCGTATAGTTGACGGTTTTGTGTAGTTGACCGGTGGACGGACAGACAGACGGACGGAGGGACGCTTCGGCCCACTCATCACCATTCACTCCGTGCATTTGCTGTGAATCTTTTTCGCAATCTGTAGTGAATGTCAGGTGAGATGCCCTACTTCGCTCGGGTTTTTCGAGAAAGTATTTATCACTCTAACATTTAACATTCACCGAGTGGTTTAGCGGTAGTGGCACGTGCTAAGGTCGAAGGCGTGGGTGCGATTACCGGTAAAGGCGGCTTCATTGAAAAGGAGGCTCAACGCAGAAACCACAGTGTGCACTAACTTAAAGTGGATTTTCGTCATCCAACTCCTGAGGGTGAAAAATAAATAGAGAGATTATCATAACCCGTGCGCCAACATGCTCGGCATCTAGTGTTGTTACTCGCACCAGCCCCACCTCATTCTTCGAAGCTTCACACGCTTGCCTGGCTATAGTCCCTACGGTGGGACTGGGTCCCACTGCCGTAAATACCACTCTAGTGCCTCTAAAGACATGCGCTGACGGGTGCAGTGAGGTGGCGCACATGCATCTTCTTGCAGCCGGCATTGTTACCGTGTGTTGCCGCTGTTATGACCGTCGTCAGTAGGCGCCATGCTGTCGCTGAGAAACGTAGCCGGGCAGCGTTCCCACGCCTGGAAGGAACCCCAGTTCTCTCGGAACCAGCGTCCAGCGGCGGGGAGCGACAAAGGCATTAGAAGATGGCCCGAGAGCCAGTGTCCCTACAAGCAATTCCTCCGGGTCCAGCTTGTTTATTGAGACGGCGAAGCAGACCGACCGCACAGCTCGTGCCTCTCTCCTTGGCTTGCCCTTCTAGGGAAGGACGGAAGAAGCAACCCAATCCCCAAATAGTTCCGGGAGAGAACCCCCATTTTACCTCTCCTCAGAGCAATGCGTCAAGAGGTGCAATAACTATTCGGCGGACCGAGCGTTACTGACTGATGCCCTGTGGGTGGTGTTTTGTGTGTGTGTGATTGGTGTTCCACTCAAGGAGAAGGAGCTCGACGGGGCTTAAAACGACGCCGCAGAGTGCTGGACGTCTTTCTGAACCATGTAACGGTTCAACCACCATACTCGTGGTTTGTGAAATCCCCAACTTTTCCATGCTGTAAATAAGTGTAAATAGGGCCATAAACCTGTTTGTTTTTCGTATCCTCATCTTGTCAGCGTTCGTTTCCTCCACCCGAAGTTACGCCACGCTACCACAAGAGTCAGGGTAGACCCCGGTCCGCAACAACCGACCGCGTAGACGGCATTAGCGCGCAGCAGCATGTGCGGCGAGTTGACACGGGGGTCCTCGTGCGAACTGCGGTATATTAAAAAAGAATGATTGATGTTACAGGGCATTTTTCGCCTTGTTGGATAACTGGTATGTCCGGCTTCACTTTACTAGACTCCCTTTTCATAATTCAGCTCGGATAATGATTCCGTTTTTTTTTAATGCTGCCATAACAACTGATAGACAAAATTCTTCTGAAACCTTAGCTGCTTCGCTTCCTGCGAAACGCTTCCCACTGAAAATAACTTCAGAAGCTCGGCACGCTTCTACAGCGGCGAAATCGGTTGGTATTACCCGTACACTCTTCGCGTACGACAAGGGGGGGTCTGCAGGATTTATGTAACGGCTCTTTAAAATAGCAGTGTAGCAGTATTTATAGCCATGAGTACAACTGCTGGAACCTGTGTAGGCATAGCGTGTTGCGTTTGAAGCATCGCCAAATCACGCAGCTGCTCGTGTAAACGTGTACACGCGACGTGGTATGCGACGACAAAACGGCTCACAAATGCGGTTAGCAACACGCAACTAAGCCTATACACGCACGTGTTGCCTGTATGCATTTCTCTTTCCGCGAGCGTGGTGGACTTTGCGTGCCTGTCAAATTTTGTCCGCGTGGTGTTCCTCGACGTGCTTGACTGCTGACCCGAAGGTCGCGGGATCGAATCCCTGCCGCGTTTTCGAGGCCCGTGTAGTTAGGTTAAGGCACACGTTAAAGGGGTGCTGACACAAAAAAAAATTGGCCTCGCGTTTTTCTGCTGCAATGTGTCGCTGTAGGGCTGTTAGTCATAACGGGACACATTGTTTGCTGCAGCACGCGATAGAAAAATAACTACAGGCGCCTTACCCCCGTATTCTAGAACGCCCCTTCACTCAACTCTCTACCTTCACTTGAGAAAGCCGATGGCAGCGCCATCTTTAGGCAGGGCAAGTCACTGCTTATCAGTGATAATTTGCTGCTGTTCTTGAGTAGCGCAGCGTCATTTTCAGCCGAGGTGTGGCGCAGTGCTCAACTGTTTCAAGTGAAGGATGAAAGTCGAGTCGAGGAGCGTTTGTGAATACGGGGGTCATTCTCGATCAGTTGCAGTTTCGGTTTAGGAGAATTGCAAAAAAACTGGGTGCAACTGTCGCCACCTAGCGTGTGCAACTGTTGATCACGTCGGCACACAGAACTGTGACGCTCTTCCGCACGATCCGAATCGAGAATTACTTTCGAATAGGAAGCGGCACTGGAATGTTGCCGAACACAAAACTTTCTAAGCGTGCGCCACGGCAACGCACTGGCAACCAGCCGCCGAGAAATGTAGACTTCGGGAACTAACGCGGCAGAATAAAAATGGCGGCTATGACGGCATGATAACTTGTTTTGTTGACCGCATCGTGGTGACGTGAGAGACGTTGGGGGTCACCTCGGGGTCCTCTCCTAGGGTGTCTGTAGCGCTATGGAGTCGGTCACTCACGCAAACTTCAAAACTAATTTAAAATACCTTCCAAGCTACATTCGCTGTTGATACCTCGCGGATGATATACGAATGTTCACGAGAATTGATCCCGCAAGCTATTTCGGCCCCAAAATTTTGTGTGTGTACCCCTTTAAAGAACCCCGGGCAGCAGTGGCGTAAGCAGAGGGTGACACATAGGGCCCGTGCCCCCTTCCCCGTTTATTTTTTTAAATTTTTTGCCATGACATACATAGCGCCAGATTACCATTTCAAAAAAAAAAAAAATGCCGCCACATTCCACCCACCCCCCCTCTAAGAAAATTTTGCTCACACTCCTGAAGCGTGGTCAAAATTTTCGAAGCCCTCCATTACGGCGTCCCTGGTAATCATAACGCGGTTTTGGGACCTTAAACTCCAACAATTATTATTATGTTATTCAATGTGCGTCTATATGAGTGCGGGAGTAATGGACAGTTTGCAAAAATTTGCAAGTCGGCTTTTCTGTAACGTTTGTTTTTCATCTAAAGACTCCCGCTCACAGACTGCTTTTCTCGCTCATTGTGCAGCGAAGACACGCAATAAAAAAGCAGGGAGGTTAACTAGAAGCACGTCTGGTTTGCTACTCTGCACTAGGGAATGGACGAAGGGTATAAAAGACATAGGAGAGAGAGAGAGAAGAAAAATACACACAATCACGAGCACACTCGGGGGAGCAGACGCAGTCTACAGGCGGTCGCTCAGGTTTGTTGTCTTCACGTAATGTAGTCGCGCTTTAGTCGCTTTCTGCGCGATTGTGCAGCGAAGGCACGCAACAAAATGTCACCTCTTCGAAATCCAGCGATGGCACGCTAGCACGCGAGTACTGCACAATGGTCAGTCTCTGAACGAAAGTTTTTGGTTGGAAAACAAACCTTACACAGGAAAGCCGCCTTCCAGATCATTGCAAATTGTCCATTAGCTCCACTCGAAATGAGGTTGCCGTGACTCGGGATCGAGCCACACGTACCCTACAATACATGCTTTCGTGTTCAGAAACGCACGACGTGCGTGCATGGTTGCACGGGAGCCACGTGCTTTTCGTATTCCCTGCTCACTCGCCCTGTGCGCTGCCGAAAAGATGTGTTTACTACGACTCGCTCCCGCGGCAGTCTTTCCGCGAAGTTTCCACCGAGTCGGAGAGCTGTGCGTGACGTCACTGGGGTAAAAATATGTTGATTGATTCGTCCGAAAGGGACGCCAGTGACGACCTGACAACCGCTTATTGTGCGCGTTCCCATAGGACGCGCTGGTGAGGGTGACGTGCCCATTGTGTTCCACTAATCCTTCCACGAATCGATCCTCGTGCATGGAGTTAGTGCTCGCCCTTCTGTGTACGAGTAACCATACTTGTCATCCTTTTTCTGGATACGCATATCCAGACGACACCCGGACATATTAACCGGTCAACTGGGACCCTGCCGAACGTGTATGGTCTCCGGAACGAATCGAGAAAATAGCGCAGTAACAATAGCTACCACAAGAACGATGGTGGAGAGGGGGGGGGGAAACCTCTAAAAGAGACTTTAGAAGCTGGGCGGATGGTCAGCCCCTGAAGAAGAGACCGAACGAGCCTCCAAAGGCAGGGCCAGTTTTAATGTTTAAAACGTGGCTGGAGAGTCTGTTTACTTATTGGATTTCACCGAGCCAGAGAAATCGCGGTCAAATACACTTCCTTTTGTCTAGATAGTACGGAAGAGAAAAATGGGGCACTGTGAAATCAGATAGTCTATAGAGTTAGTTACCTTTAGGCACAGTAACTGTCTGGATCGAAAGCTTGTTGAAAAAGTTTCCACTTAGTCGACGTGGCGGCGAAACCGCCATTGGTGCTGGAAAACAGCGCAGCCTCGCTTCGGGTGTTTTTCACGCGAGCCCGTAGTTTTTCGCTGCACTTGATGTAATTCCTTAGTGCGCAAGTCGATTAAGAGTTGGCGCTTGTGGAGAGGGTAGCAAGAAGTCGGTTGCCCCGATTGTCAAATTGCTCGTGAGTTTCGATAAGTGGCCACGGGTTTAGTTTTTCAAATAAACATTATTATTATTATTATTATTATTATTATTATTATTATTATTATTATTATTATTATTATTATTATTATTTGTGAGGACACTAGAGAGGTACGTACAGTACTCACGGACTGAATCATAGCATCGTTTTTGTTTTTTTATCCTTCGCTTCTCACTTTTTAAGCGGCTTCTGTGAGCAGCAATTCCTTGAGATAGCCCGATCGTGTTGATAGCATAGGGTCGTTTCGGATGAAACAAAAATTTTTGAGATGGAAAGCCATACATCAGTGTATGCAAGGATATCATACCTAGGACAACTATTCTAACAGGAGACCTGACAGGAGATCATGCTGCCGATTCTAGGAGGGAGGTTAACCAGCCTATGAATGGCAAACCGGCTGCCTATAGGCTGCATGGTTAACCTCCCTGCCGTTCTTTTTCTCCTATTTTCCGAGCACATGGGGCTGACGCATAATGGAGATTAAGAAAACAACCAGGGGGGATCAGAAGTTTCGAACCAGGCAGCACGTGGGGCTGAAACGTGAACGGTAGCAGAACTACTTGATCAAAAGTTGAGGACCAGACAGTGAGCGTGGAATTATAGGAATAACATTTGACAGATCGGAGGATGGTAGAATGGGTAAGGGAAGAGGCAGGAGTGTCAGACATCCTAGTTGACATCGATCTACTGAAATAATGGACCTCGACAGACCCCGTAATGCGTGTAACAGACAACAGGGAGAGAGTAAGAGTAACAGAAGGGTTACCGAGGAATGAGAAACGCAGCCTTGGGAATACCCAGAGATAGATGAAGTGACGGAATGAAGATGTCCGCGGGTATAAAATGGAATCGGTGCGCACATTGTGGGTTACACTGGATACAGTCGGTCGGGAGAAGCCTTCGTTCGGCATTGAACTAACAGAAGCTGAGAATGATGATGATGATGATGATGATTAGGATGTACCCTGTCATGTAGCTGTAAATGTGGCCGCCAAATGTAGTGCTGGATCAAGCGTAACGCAAAGTGACCCACCGTGGTAGCTTGCAGAGCCTGCTGGGTGGCCGGTGGTGGCTACTTTGCGCGAAATTGGCTTGTTTTCGCACCATTTGGCGACGAAAATTTTCAGTTGGCGCAATGGCTATTTGCTGGCTACATCTAAACTTCTGGCCCTCCTTATTCAGAAGGGTCCTATTTATTAATAAATAAGAAAGACTTGGTACATACTACCGCTCCTGCTTTATTTGACTATGAATTTGCTGACAATATTAGATGACGTGCTATTCTGAATATTAACAGCGATTTCGTTGAGATCGAGCAGAAACGTAAGAAAACCCGTGCACTGAGGTGTAGCCGAGCCACACCATAGTCGCGATCAATCGAATATCCTTCATTGCAACGTACCACGTGAGCATACCGTGGTTAAGGCTCGCCAAGTTATAAAGCTCCATTTCACTTTTGAGAAGAAAACTACGCAATCACCAACGTTTGTAAAGAAAGGGGCAGGGGAAATAGACATGTTATTCATCTTGACGTTAACTGACGTTACCCATAAGCAAAAATTTGGTTGGAGAAGGTTCTCGCAACATTATGCACTGCCGGGCCATTTATTAACTATTTTAGCTGAAATTAGGTTTCTTTAGCAATTGGTGTAATGCCTGAGCCGTAGTCTTGTGGCGTCTTTCTGAATCTCCGCGTTATACAGATCTCGCGTTGTGCAGTGAGATCTGACCGTGGTCCGATTTCTGAACCATTCTACTACCGTATTTATGCGCCTACTATATGCAATGGCTCATGTCTGCTTATGTTGACTGCTGTCACTGAGATCATCTTATTTCAACGCACGTTGAAGTATTAGCCGTCTGTCAGTTTCATCTTCGCTTTCAGCCCCGTCGTAAATGTGGCCTTCTGTGACAAGTTGTCGAACCCGCGAAGCCGTGCTCAGAAGCGCAATGCCCGTTTAATGCCGTCAGAGCGTCAATACAACGACGATAGTTACAAGCGCGAGAACGTAACGACAGAGAGAGAAGTTCTGTTCTCGCGCTATAACTGCCGTCATGTCATACCGAGTAGCCCAAACTGCCACACTTCTCTAAGTTAATACATCAGTTCCTTGAATGCAAGCAAGACGGGTGCGACGTGCGTGTGGGAGGTTTTCCGCCGCAGCAACAACTGCGTCGCTGCTGTCCCGTATCAGGAAACGCGCTGCCGCCGCCCCCTTCGCTGTATTCCGGGGCGGAAGAACGGCGCTTGTGTGCCACTACTATCACCACGCCGTCTCACCACGGAGCCCAGCAAACAGCCCGGTCGTCTCTACTCTTTCCGGGAGTTGAAATCGGGCGAAGCCACCGCTACAGCCAGTGCGGAACCAAGGCGGACGGGGGGGGGGGGGGGGGTGGCTTCCAGCAACCCTTCGAAGCCTGTGTCAGCACCCCCGCCTCCTTCCATCAGTCATAATCGTTTGTGCTTAACGTTCCAAAAGCCATTCTTTCTTCTGCCCTGCTCTTCCTGCTTCACGATATGTTTTTTTGCGCCTCAGTCTTCAGCACCAAGTATGCACCAACTAGCCCAAAAACAAGTCCTTTTGGAAGGCCCTGAACTGCCTGTCTTCCACCTCTGTCGCCGATTAGGTTGAATGAGTGGGATAAAATTAACCCCATTTATGTTGTGACGCGATTCTTGCGATCTCAGTTACTAAACACACTTGAAGGATTGTCACTACATCCGTCCCATTGTCGGATGTGGTTGCGTGATTTGGAACCCCCGTAAGAAATGTGGTATCGAAAAACTAGAATCAGTTCAAAATGGACCCGTGCACTTTGTATACAAGATATATGACGGTGTTTTTTTCTCCGACCAGTTTCCTTCTCCAGCTAGGCCTGAAGCGTCGCCATGTTGAATGCCTAACATTTCTGCACAATTTAATCAATTTTTTCTCTCTTCGACGCTCTAGGTTTGTATTTGAAGTTTTTCAGATCTTTGTCCACAAGGAGTGACCCTGCCCTTAACATTGAAACTTTTTTTTTTCACCCACACTGACATGCTCAAATACAGATTCCCCCCCCCCCCCCCTTTAACGAGAGAAGCCTGGAATTTGCTACCGGCAAGTATTCGGTGACTACCACTTCAAGAATATCTGGAAACCTGTTCATGAATGTTGATTTGTTGCTGTTGTTGTTGTTGGCGTCTTCTTTTCCCTCTCCTGCAATGGTCTCATTGAGGCTGCATTCTGTAATAAGTAAATAAAATAAAAACAATTGTCAGGACGACCCTTCCCCGGTTTTACTTAAAAAGCGCGGCAGACAAACGCAAGACAAACTATGTCAGGATCAGTCATGCGGACAACTAGGCGAACAGTGTTTCATGCATGTGCATGAAAACGATTTAGTCGGTGCATGCGACTTTTCACGGCGTTAATGGTTAAATTCTCGTCGCGACCGATGCAGAAACAAGAAAACGTCGGCGTAGGAAGCCCAATATGGCGGCGCCCGCATGCATGAGGTAAAATAGCCTGTAGTGCGTGCCTTGTGATGATAGCGTGGTTGTGACAACGAAGCGAAATTAATTAGATTTATTTATTCTGTGGATATAAGTTATGGGTTAGTTGTATAAAACCTCGAAACAGGCGAGGCTTGTGGTGACTTATTGCATCGTGGAGCGAATGTAGGCCTCACTGTCGTGCTACAGGTGCATATATATATATATATATATAATATATATATATATATATATATATATATATATATATATATATATATATATATATATATATATATATATATATTTAAGGGAAAGAAGTGTATACCTAAGGGTCCGTTTTTTCCGTGTTTTAACACAATATTAATGAGGTATAACAGACAGTAATGCCAAAGAATGTACAGGGGAAGTTATTAAAACCAATGGAATGTAAATAAGAAGAGAGAAAAGTGGATGAAAAAAATTACCAACTGTGAGCAGGAATCGAACCTACGACCTTCGAATTCCACTTTTCTTTTTCTTATTTACATTCCATTGGTTTTAATAACTTCCCCTGTACATTCCTTGGCATTACTATCTGTTATACCTCATTAATATATATATATAATATATATATATATATATATATATATATATATATATATATATATTATATATATATATATATATAGATGATCAGAGTTTCTTCCGGCTACCGTAATAAAAGTTATAAACTTTGAGAATAGTGCAGTATAGGCAACAAAACAATAAAATATTTATTTAATCCTAACAGTTTCGGCTGGTGGACCAGCCTTCTTCGGAGGATCTAAGTGAAATGGTACAACTTCCCGTAGCAGAGGGTCACCCTCACAATTTGAAGACCCTCAAAAAAAAAAAAAAAAAACCCGAGACAACCGGGCGAACGAGGTAGCAACAGACAACAAGAAGCGGAAGAAGGAGAGGAACTAGAAAGGAGTGACGGAGAGCCGCCGGAAACGAATGGGTAATTCTGGCATTGTTACTGGGTATAGGCAGAGTCCTTCACTCTGGTATAGGTAAGACACGCCGCTAGCGGAGGCGACCAAGAAAAACGGAAAAATGTTGAACATGTTGCCGTTTACTCGCATCCCACACGGATCGAGTTTAGGTTCACGTGGTTCGGCGGCTGGCCCGATATATATATATATATATATATATATATATATATATATATATATATATATATATATACATATACGTAGACAAATAAGAGTCATACACGTCGCGCTCTGCTTTCACTGCTGTTGCGGGCCTGCGAAGCGAGTCGACTTCAAGCGTGATGAGTTGAGAAATCCGCGATGGAGCGCGTCGTAGTTTTTGTGTTTTCTTTTGTTGCTTTCATGCGTTCTTTTGTGCGGTAATGACAGCGCAGTGCTGGTGACGTAACGTACACTACACGCTACTCCTGCCCGCATAAACTCGGTGCGTAATGCTCCGGGACAAATTCTGAGCTGTCGCAAGTGTGGCGGAAGCGTTTTTTTTTTGTTTTTCTGTATGACGGCGCAGTTGCTAAGGAACGTAGATATCCCGAGTCGCGCACACGTTGCGGAGATCGATTGCCTGGCGCGTTTCGTTGAGTAAGATGCGGTCGGGAGACATTTATGTTTTAATGTTGCTCCGAGAACGTTGTTTGGCGTGTGCTTTTTTTTTACGTCCTGGTTTCGCAGAATTAGCTCTTGGTTGTCAGTTTTTAAATCGCCACATTTTCTGCTACTCCGTGTTTTCCACTGTGATAAACGTGTGTGCTGTACGCTCGAACGCTTCAAGCGCTAAGGAACATAGCCGGCGCCTTCTATGTACGCCGACGTCGCACACCACGTGATATAATAATAATAATAATAATAATAATAATAATAATAATAATAATAATAATAATAATAATAATAATAATAATAATAATAATAATAATAATCGCCACCCCCTCTCATATATTATTATTATTATTATTATTATTATTATTATTATTATTATTATATTATTATTATTATTATTAATATATGAGAGGGGGTGGCGGTCCATGCTAGAGAACTGCGAAACGATTCAGTGCGGAGAAGATAGTTCTCGGACGCCTGGCTTCCCTGAGTGGCACGTCTACCCGAATATATTATCACAGTATTATCCCCAGCACGAAGGTTGTGGTCGCAGAAGGAGATGTAGTTACCGCATCATCTCCAGCCGCAGGAACACCAGGAGCAGATGCAGACGCCGTACTTTCCGTCTTCGTTGTGGAATGACCCTTCAAACGACGGCCACTGTGAAGTTCCGTTGCGAGGCGGTTACCCAGCACCTCCACCAAATGTGACGGGGCGAGGTCTTGGCTTACAGGATCGCGTCCACCGAGAATCGGCAGCCGAACAAGATGTCTGAGTTGCCTCTCGCGCAAGCGCCTGACGCACAGGCGTCTTCTTCATCTTCTCAAAGTGCCACGCTTGCTCCTGTCGATGATGCACCGTAACATCATAAGCACTCTTGACACTTTGAAAAGTGTGCGTACGAGACTACAAGATGTATACAGGTACTCCAAAAGTAACGTGGGGCCCGTGAGTTTGCGGCCGAGCTACGCAAAACTGAATGACGGCGCTCCCAAGTGCTCAGTATTGCCTTTTACGCGGAGATGATGGCGCTGTCTTCTGGCACGTATCCGTATAGAAAAAAAAAAAAAACGATTTCTCTGGTGGAGCGCGCTGGCATTCACGTTTGCGTAGTTTGACCACAGCTTTGTGTGTTACGTTTTTACTTTCGGAGCAACAACGTACTGACATAGAAAACAATGTCTTATCCACATTTCTTTCAAGTTACAGCGAAGCTGCCGTACTCTACTGTGTGCCCTCATAATCGTCAATGTCGCCCCGCCGCGGTGGTCTATAGTGACTAAGGTACTCGGCTTTTGACCCGCAGGTGCGGGATTGAATCCCGGCTGTGGCGGCTGCATTTCCGATGGAGGCGGAAATGTTGTAGGCCCGTGTGCTCAGATTTGGGTGCACGTTAAAGAACCCCAGGTGGTCGAAATCTCCGGAGTCCTCCCCTACGGCGTCTCTCATAATCATATGGTTGTTTTTGGGATGTTAAACCCCACATATCAATCAATCAATCATTCAATCAATCAATCAATCAATGAATCATAATTGTCAATGTAGCTGTAGTAGTAGACTCAGCAGCAGCAGTAAGCAGCAGGCTGGATATGGTGAGGCCGAGTGATTAGGAGGGCTTCGCCAATTTTCGTCACGCGGGGTCCTTCAACGCACTCTCGCATCGCTCGAGCCTCCAACGATATGCGACCGCCGCGACTGGCGTCAAAACCGTGACTTACTACTGTTTGGCCGTGGCCTCCGAGATGGAGGGCGCGCGGCGCGTTAAATCTCGCTGCGCGCCCGCCATCTCGGAGGTCATGGTTTAGCAGCCAGACACAGTAACCACTGTACAGCCGTGCCGGACCAGTCCTGCGTTCTGAGTCAGCCTTGCGTCGAAGGTTATACGCAACACGGGAATCGGCGTAGCTAGTGCTGTGCACCATGTATGGTGCTGTTGACGACATTTTCACTTCTATGCGCTTGTAAACGCGCCCATCGGGTGCCGTTATCCCCGGGAGGGTGAGGCTCCAATCTCTTATGACGTCACGGATCGCTAGAAGAACGAACGCTCGTGCTAACGTAACTGTTTCATGTACGAACGTATACACACACATAAAAAACAATGAAGGCACCTCCCCATCCTCGAACTAGGTACGCCTCTGCAGCAGAGGATAAATCATTCTGGGGGAATCATAGAAGACAACGACCCGCGTTGGCCATCAAAATAAAAGCGTACAGGGTGGAAAAACAGTGTATACGCACACTGATGTCTTATCGTGACGTGAGGTCGCTTGTTGTTTTCCAGACCCGGCCGCCCCTCGGACGTCGACTCAGCAGCCGCAAGCTTAAAAACACTCTGAAGAGGGGGAAAAAAATTATTTAGTTACTTGACTTTCTTATTTTGTCGTGTTTAGCTTCAAGAGCTCGTACAGAGACGTTTACAGACGCATGCAAACATATCCTGGACGTATACAAAGAAATTCAGCAGCCGAGGTGTTCAGCTTCTAGACAATCTATACCGCCTATCAGTAGCGCAGTTTACTATCTCCAAATCATTCAAGCTACAGCAGAATGGAACATGCTCTGCGTTACAACCCAATCGGTCAAATGGGATCTCAACGGAATTCAACGGATATTAACAGGAATATTTCAAATAAATCTTCAAGAAAGCACGTAATAGAGGCAGGCGAGACAGTGGCTTTCGAGCGACAGCCGGACTCCGTGCGGCTGAAGCGTTATCGCCAACCCGTCCTCTCGCGCGATATACTGTGTATAAAGTCCGCTGCAGTGCGGAAAAAGATTAGAGATTAAGAGCTAAGTTTCGCTTGCACGTACTCTTTTTTTTTCTTCTCTCGCGTTTCGCCGGCGTCAGCATCGTCTCTTGCACTTGTTTCGTCGTCTCTTTACACACACACAGAGACGAGCCGCTGGCGCCGTCGCTAAAAAAGGAGGGGTACTTCCGGAAACAGTGCTCCTCCAAGAACTGCGACGCCTTGCCTTCACTGCCAAGGCTCGCGGCTTATCTCTGTTGCAGCGCTGGCATTACAATCTACCACGCCGCACACACTCCGCGACATTCTCTTGCTCTTGGCAACATTTACTGCCCCGCGTTTTCTTCTTTTTTTGTTCCTACTTTCGTTCTTTCTTTGGGAAGGCGAGAATTTCTAGAAAGCGTTGCTGAGCTCATCTCCTGGCACATGCTGTGTCACTAAGTTTCCCGCCGTATTCTTCCGCGATTCTCGGAAGTCGAGATATGAGAAGTTCAATAACACGATGGTTTTCTTCAGCTAAATAGATTTTGCTTTTGATCGATGCGTTACAATAGAAGTCGGTGTCTTTGAGCGACTATTCCTTGTCGCTTTGCATTGTGAAATAAATGAAATTGGGAAAGTGTCAAAATATGCAATTTCACACTGGACATGTATACAAGACAGAGAGGAAAAAGCAAATAGAAGGCAGGGAGGTTTTTATTGACATCACACACTTCGTCACGAAAATGTATGTCATGACAAATAGAGTGATGTTTATTTAAGCCTGTCGACATCATCTAGCCGTCCATTTACTGCTGCCTCAACAACATCGCAAGTGCGGTGATCTCTGTCGGTAAAGTCTGGATTATTCTGCGCTGGAAAGTTCACTGTGAATTGTACTCTGTCTCACACTCCACGTTCAATGCAGATGATGCTTGTGAGACTTCGTTTAGCAAACGCGTTCGCATTAAGAAACGCTGCTCCTAATCTCCACAATCAGGCCCGTCACTACGGATTTTCGCTGGAAAGGCGGCACTTATTTTGACGGAAGGCCTTCACTATCTGAGAACAACGCTTATCTTAATTTGCCTTTTTTCGGTGATATTTCAATAAAAAAGGGGGGGGGGGGCTCCCCCCTCCCCCTTTCTGCCTTCGGGCCTGCCCTGAATGATTTTTATCTTCGTTTTTTGGCTGAGTAATAAAACGAATATGTTCGGCGCCCTACAAATGAAGTCCGCAGAGGTCTGACACTGCACTATATTTATTCTGGAGAACGGTTGTGTTGTAAATATAAATACAACGTTGCACATATACTTTCCATGAACAAAATAAAGGTGGATAAGAAGGGGAAACACGTAGCTGGTTGCACCTTTAATTAACGCAGGTGTTCAATTCGAAGCTCCGAGGCGGTTATGATGCGTGGAAATCTCGACATCTGATTGTTGGGAGCAATGTGCGCTTTGTTTTATGCGTTAGTCATTGGGCTGCTCATTTTCTTCTTAGCTTCTGCAATGTGAGCAAGGATGCGACGACACATGAGCACACCGGTTTGTTGACTGTTACAATTTACTTAAGGGCGACATTCACGCACGCCTGTAACATGTAGCAAGCTGGCAACGCTGTACGTGCCAGTACTGTTTAGAAGCTTGCGATGATAAACGTTGTCAGCTGCTGAGACATTGAGACACGCGTACAATAGATCTGATGCATGATGTCAGAAGTGGGAATTCGAAACGTACGCCCGTGGGTTCGCATCTCACAGCCCGACGACGTTTATTATCGTGGTATTACCGTAGGATCCTATCCCACGAATTTAATGGAACGCTGAAAAGGCAGGGATATGTCAGGATATGTCAGCAAAAAAGTCATGGTGATGAGATCGATAGTCTGCGACAGCGCAAAGGAACAGCTCTGGGTAATCCGACGGGCCGAGGACCCCGTGATGGCCCAAGGGCTCCTGTGGACGCAGGCGTGGGACCCATAGCACTGAGCTCGCCGGATTTTAAGTTTCTTCCTCCCTCTCCTTGATGGCATTTTATATTGAGGTACCTGAAAGACGAAGGAGAAAATTGAATGGGATCAACTCAAAGATGAAGATGTGAGCGAATAGAAAGTCTTCGTCCCTCTTCCCCCAGTATTCACGGCTTGAAGAATAATCCAACTTTATAATAAATACAATCAAAATTATATCCACTCTATAGTTTCTAAAAGAGATTGATTTCAAGTCAGCGCAGTGTTATTGTACCCTACTCTCTTAAAATTGTTCATCGTGTACATATTGATGTTTTTCCGTGCTGTGCAGAGAAGAATGCAGTGTTTGGCAGAATGACTCATAGTACTGAGCAGCAAGACTCATTGCGGGCTCAATGCATTCGGTTGACGAGAAACAGAAGATAGCTTTCGCCTTCGAGTCGTCTTAGGTTATTGCACTGGGGACCGGGTCACTTCTTGATGGTACACTGAAGAGCAACGCAATTTCTCGCGTATTGTACTAACGAACGATTTCGTAACCCCGTGACGCGACACACCGCTTAGCAAGCGAGAAAACGTGCGGGTAAAATGTACGGGTGAAGACCCGCACCAGACGCCATGACGTTACAAATTTTGAAGGCGTCTGCCTGGTTCTTTGTGTACCTCTTAATCGGTAAAAATAAAGTACATATTCATCTTGGCAAATTATGGCAAGCACTGGCTTCGGATTCTTCGAATGGTTTATGTTCTTGAGATTCGTGACTGTAGGCCGAGTGTAAAACAAAGGCATATGAAATTATATCTAATATAAACTTGCTTGACTATCTTGAACGGAAACAGTTTTGCAATAAGTTTTTGTGACCCTGAGATAGAAGTGAAACCTGGACAAATTTAATCATCAGGGTACGCATTGCTCTGCCATTGCTTTCCACGGTATTCTGAACTTTTTCTACGTCATTTGAAAGGGAAAAAAGAAACATTATTGTTTTGCCCTCGAGTGCACGTATTATCAATGTATCGAAGTAACGGTGCAATATCAAGTTAGAAACACTTTACGTTTCGTCTACTGCGATGCGAGGTGCGTCTTTTCCAAGTGGTCTGCCCCCAACGCACCCCTCGTTTTGTTGTGACGTCGAGTCAGAGGAGCGCGACGATGCGTCTACGTAGCTTCGCGGTCGTTTTGCAGTCGATTCAAAGAAGTTTTGTCATGATTCAAAGGAGTTTTGGCAACGTGAACTTGATGTGCGATTCTGCGCTGGCATAAGACTCTACATCTATGCGCAGCGGTGAGTGGACGACGCTTCGCTTGAAACTGTCAAATTGCATCTTGAAAAGCTCCAAAGCTGCAGCAAATCTCAGACATAGCAGTATTCAGCCTCTTTGAACAACAAAGGCGCTGCCTGAGTGCTTTGCACCGCACCCAACAACCCACGCGGCGCGTAGAACGAAACTGAAACTGAAGAAACAGATTCGTAGACAGGTCGCTAGCTAACACCATCCACTCCGAAGCCTGTACTTCCCTTAAATCCCATGAGGGTAGACGATCGCAGTGCTAGATTTTTCTATAGGTATTATTGTACGAAACTCTGTGGTGGCGTCAACGCGAGTAACGAAAAGAAAAAAAAATCACCGCCTTATGATGACGTCCTCAAGACGTCACTGTGACGTGACATGATGACGTCCTCAGATGACATCGCAACTTGTTCAAAGGTGTGCCGATCACGGAGGCAGCGCGAAACCGGGTGAGGTGGCTCCGATCCCGGAGGCTATGGTAAACCACATTAGGTGAGTGAGTGAGTGAGTGAGTGAAAAAACTTTATTGGGTCCACAATAGACGCGAATTAACTCGACGTCACCTGGCTAGACCCATTCGGGGACGTTCAGGTAAAACCTGACCGCCTTTGCGCGGGCCTTCTGGCCGGCCAGGATTCGAGAGGTGATGTCCTGTACCTTAATGAGCTTGTTCATTTTTTCTTAGTGGAAAGGGCAATTGGCAAACGCACAGCCCCGCAGGACATGCTCGAAATCCACGAAACCACCACACAGGGGTTAATGCGGGCTTCGGAACCGTTCGGAGTATGTTGTGTGCAGTGCCGCAGTGCTCGGGTAGGTTCTTGTTCGGAGCAGTCTGAGAGTGATAGCTTGGGCCCTGCACAACGACGAGTGTGGCAGGGGCAGCACTCTTCTCGAGAGATAACGGTGCTTGCATATGTCGTTGTACGTGCAGAGAGGCTCGAATAGCCCAGGAGATGGCGCGTTAATTATCCGGCACATGGTCAGTCAGACCGTCGTGCAGCCGCGTGCGCCTCCTAGTTCGAATTGATCGAAGCACGCTCAATTGCTCCAAGGTGCTAAGAAAACCAGACCAATGACTGATTTTGAGGTCTTTTGCTTTTTAAAGGATCTGTAAGACCTGGAGAAGTCACTACACCCATTTGGAATGCCTTGATAGCAGCCTAGGAATCAAATTGTCGTGTCATGTACTCCGTCTGTTAATGCAAAAGCAATGTCAACCTGCTCTGCAATGCTGGCGCTAGAAGTGTGGATGGTAGCGCAGCTGATTACTTCGAAATCACAGTGAATGGACACTGAAGATGATGTTTCATTATTTTTTTTTCAGCGTACGAAGTGGAATCTACGATGCAAGCTAGTTCCATATCTAAGCGGGCTCTAGCGAGCAGAGCTTTACTCCTTTCTCGTCTCGAACAAATGTTTCGGAAGGTGGCACGGCAGGATCTACACACCGATTGAGAAGAAAAAGAAGGCTTTTTCTTTTGAGGAGTCTTAGGCAAATTCATTAAGGGACGAAGTTAAAGAGCAAAGTATTTTTTCTCGTATTTCGGCGCGCAAAGTTTGGCGCGAGATTTTCAAAATTCGTAACCGAAGCGTTTGAACTTGATTTTATCCTCTTTTATTAAACCCATGATGATATATTTATCAACATTAGAGTGCTCAGAGTACAATTTTATTAACCTACAGCGATTCAAATATTTCTAGTTAGTGTTCCCTATAAGGGATGATGTGACATCATGGCAGATAGCCAAAAGGAAGCAGGGTGGAGGGGGTTTTAAACTCACCCTGAAAGTTTTCAATTTTGCTTGCGTAGGAAACACATGAGCAAGTTAATTGGAGCCACGAGACAGAGGCATTTGCCCTGCTCTGGGAGTAGTTGCGCTGACGATGACATACACGCACACATTCAAACGCACGATCGAACATGCATAAAGTATGGTTAAACCCGCTCCCAACCTCTTTCCCGAAAGAACATTTCCGGCTACGCCCCTGCGTGACATTATTATGTCCTCTTCTAAGCTCTGTTTGAGAGGCCATATTTGTGAGTGTGAGGAGCAGATGTTCAACGTACTAGCTATACGGAGAGCTCGTCCCTATCTTTTGAAACTCACTTCCTACACGTGGTCATCCCTCTTACCGTGAAGGATTTGCATGTGCTTGGCTGATAAGAAGGGGGGGGGGGAGATTGGGGCTTTGCGTAAGAGCTTTGAAGATACAATGTCTAGAGCTTTCCACGCACACTTGAGTTGTAACTCTTTCGGACAAGATACAGCCGAAGTGGAAGTGCTCGTAAAAAAAAAAAAATAAAACATCCGCAACATTCGAGCGTCGTCTCCATGTGAATGACACTCGATGAAAGGTGATGTTACGATCAGTTTTTTTTTTTAATTTTGCGCCTTTAGATTAGATTAGGTTCACGTATGAGATGGAGATGTATAGGAAACATGTGCTTCCTACTGTGCAATTTCGAGAGAAGAACCGCCCCGCCGCGGTGGTCTAGTGGCTAAGGTACGCGGCTGCTGACCCGCAGGTCGCGGGTTCAAATCCCGGCTGCGGCGGCTGCATTTCCGATGGAGGCGGAAATGTTGTAGGCCCGTGTACTCAGATTTTTTGGGTGCACGTTAAAGAGCCCCAGGGGGTCGAAATTTTCCGAGCCCTCCACTACGGCGTCTCTCATAATCATATGGTGGTTTTGGGACGTTAAAACCCACAAATCTATCTATCTATCTATCTATCTATCTATCTATCTATCTATCTATCTATCTATCTATCTATCTATCTATCTATCTATCTATCTATCTATCTATCTATCTATCTATCTAGAGAAGAACCGTATATTGACATGGTATTCCTTCTTTCTTTACTTCTTTCTTTCTTTACTTCTTTACTTCTTTCTCTCTTTCTTTCTTTACTTCTTTCTTTACTTCTTTCTTTCTTTCTTTCTTTACTTCTTTCTTTACTTCTTTCTTTACTTCTTTCTTTACTTCTTTACTTCTTTCTTTACTTCTTTCTTTACTTCTTTACTTCTTTCTTTACTTCTTCTTTACTTCTTTCTTTCTTTACTTCTTTCTTTACTTCTTTCCTTCTTTCACTCTGCGACCGCCCAGTGTCCACTCGACAATACGAGCACTGCTTCCTGCACTCCAACCTTCCGCCGACGTGCACCACTGGAGTGCGCGTCTATATCAACCACGCGCGATAGGCACGGCTGAGTGGCCTCGATGACATCGAGTGACGTCACGGAACGCGTGGGAGAGTGATAGGGAGCCCCCCCGCTTCTTTCATTCCGTGCCTGCCCGGGCACGATCTTGCAACACACTTCATATCTCGACGCGCGCACCCGTGTACAAAGTTGCGCATTGGCCGCCGCGCCATGAGGAAACGCGGCTTGGCAGCGGTGAGCCTGATGGCTGCGCTGAGAGCGTTACGCAAAAGCTGTCGCGCCTACTCAGTCATTCGAAAGAAAAAAAAAATGTAGAAAAAAATAGATGCTGTCTTCGGCTATCACTTTTCAAAGGCAATGAGCGTACACGGAGCTTCCTACGAGAAACGATACGAAACGTAGTGAAGTTACTGTTGTAGACAAAATGGCTTATTGGGTGAGTTGGTGGTTCCCGATGCTTGAAATACGAGCGCGTAGTTTGAGAAAGGACGATGAGCTTGTCCTTGTCGCGTTAAAAGCTTGGTTAAAGCTTGGTTAAAGGTTTGATCAACAGGATCGACTTTTTTTATTATTTTACACCCCCCTCCCCCCAAAAAGAAGCTCGGCTCTTCGTAGAGTAGACTGCGGTGATCGCGTTTTCCGTATGTCGTAACGCTGCGCGCCTCGCAGAGCCTCCATTTCGAAAAAAAAAAAAATTTTCTCGCGATCCTTTACTACGCCGGACCAATCCTCCTTTCACTTGACGTATCAAGGAGCTCATCGATTGTTCTAAACAAGTCACGAAGACGGGCTACGCCTGCCACGCCGCCTCCTCCCTGTGAGTAAGAAGGGTGGCGAGGCCGCGCGAAAATTTCTAACCAGCTGGAACCGATGTAACTTCCTTAAACAGCACGTATTCCCGAATTTCTAGCGGCAGCATGTTCACTGTGCAAAAGTGGACGTATTTCTTTTTATACCAATTTTTAGACTACGGGGTTGCTTACTGGCCCTTTAGGTTTCACGATTGCATTCTAAACTTTGGCTTAAAAATCCGGCGCTTGCGATCAACGGGAAGTGTTGGCGGCTTCTTGGGCTAGTTGGTATGACATGACGATAGTTATAGCGCGAGAACAGAACGACGACGCAGACACTAGAAGGTCCTTCGTGTCCTTCTTGTCTCTGCGTCGTCGTTGTGTTCTCGCGCTGTAATTATCGTCATTATCAATGGGAGTTGCGAGTTCGAAAGCTCGCTCAAGTAGTGAAATTAATTAGCAGTGGCGCGGCTAGCAGCATTGTATTTCGTAGCTGTGATATCTGGACAAATACAGGGTGTTTGCTCTAAGCTAACCTGTTATTGGGCTAGTAGTTAACCGACAATGTTCAACGTTTCTATACCACAATGCTTTTATGAATGACTACGTGGTGGTACGTAATGAAAGGCTCCACTAATTTCAGCCGTCTGCAAATTTTTGACGCGCGCATAAATCCAAGCGTGTGGGCCTCTTACATTATTCCTCCATCGAAATGCAGCGTGAGTGGCCGGTATTCGATCCCGTAACCTTCAGGACGATGGCTGATTACCATAATTTCTGCACCACAGCGGCAGGAATCTGAGTTTCTGATGTGAGGTAACTTGTTGGCTGGCTGGTAAATTTGATCGATTGATTGATTGATTTGTAGGGTTTAACGTCCCAAAACCACCATATGATTATGAGAGACGCCGTAGTGGAGGACTCCGGAAAATTTGACCACCTGGGGTTCTTTAACGTGCACCCAAATCTGAGCACACGGGGCTACGACATTTCCGCCTCCATCGGAAATGCAGCCGCCGCCGCCGGGATTTGAACCCGCGACCTGCGGGTCAGCAGCCGAGTACCTTAGCCACTATAGACCACCGCGGCGGGGAATGGTAAATTTGGCGTAAATCTAACCCAGCTCAAAAAGGGACACATTTGCACAGGCACGCACACACCCGCACATTTTCACAACTAAAAAAAAAATTCACAGCGCGTACTTCCGTTGAATGAATGCATGGGTGCGTGAATGAGCCATCTTCGCACTCGATTACTTGTATGCCTAAATCGCTTTTTTTTTTCGCGCTATACTCAGTAGACGTTCAAAGAGACACCAAATTGAGCTTACCAAGCCAGTACCCGCTCTACATTACTAGAAGTACGTCGCTGTTGTGGGATGAAACATGTACTATCAACATCAAAAGTTTGTGGGACGCCATGGATGCACAACAAATGCGAACTTCTGCTATATCAGTGCTTAACACTTTAGTCAATGTCGTGACTGTGTAGGCCATAATTCCGAGTGCGGTATGGAACATAGTATTTAGAAATTTCATTCCCAGCCAAAGCGAGAATTGAGCTTTATCGAACATTTCGCGTTCCGTAAACTTTTGCTGTTGATAGTACGTAAGAAGAGCTAACTACTGTACATAAGAACATTGACATCGATGTTTTTTTATATCTCACCTGATCACTTTTCACTGCTACGGGAGCCTGTTTTTTTAAACCTGCAAAGGCCGATATAACTGTTGTAGCCGGGAAGGGGGGCACACTGATCCCGCCCCCCACCGTTACCCCCGAAAATACTTTTTACTGTGCCCCCTCCCACACTCACGAAAAAAAAAATTGCCTGCGTCCCTGTGTCATAGATTATTGCGAGATTCGTTCGGGCTTGCTTAGTTTTTTTTTAATTTTCCGAGTCAGGCCCGTAGTCATCGAAGTGCCCTAGCCCCCCCCCCCCCCCCCGCCCACCTCCCGCTTCCTTGCGCGCTATTCGGATGGAGGGCGGTGTTTTAACGAAGAAAAATGATCAAAATTGGTGTTTTTCAAGGCTTTCAGCAAGTGCACCCCCCCCCCCCGCCCCTTCCGCTCGAAAAAAAAAAAGTTTCAGGCTATGGGCCTAACGCGAGGCATCACATTTATATAATAGGAATTGATGAAATTTATTGGCTTAAAGTTACGTTATAATTATGGGAGAAGTTGTAGTGGAGGGATTTAGAAATATTGACCACGTCGCGAATTTCATAACATGCGCCTAAATAACAAAATAGTTGTCGATCTGTTTGTATAACTGCCATGGAAACTTCAACATGTGCTTAAATAAATATATCAAGACAGTGTTCGTCGTAACAACCCATATGTAAATGCGTTTCTTATTATTCATGATTGTTTACGGTATGTGTGTACGAGATGGATTTACTGTGTGTACAAGAGCTACGCAGGAACGATAGCCAGAGCTTGATCATGCTGCGTAAATGCAGCTTTTTAAATGCGAAGCATTTCTTAGCGAACTTCGGCTACTTTGAGCGTATCTATTTATCTATAGCCGCCTGCGACTTTTAGCTCTCCTGGCCGTTTCAATAACGGTATCGATACCAAACTTGGTATGGCACAACATGACTGTATGAAGAACATATTTGATTAGTCATAACACGAAAATCATGATATTTATGTAATGAATGTCATGGTTTACAATTCATGGTTCTGCTGCTCTTGCGGTGGTTTCGTTCGCACGACACGTTGAAAAACTGGTATTGTATGACATGATTGCATGGCGGACATAAGCGACGGACCCTAACATGAAAATCATGATATGCGTGTCATGTAACAACATGACTACATGCCATGCTCATGATGTTCTCGCGGCTGTTTCGCTAACGTCACATATACCAAGTTTGATATTACGGTACGTGAATGGATGACGAAGGTATGCGACTGGTGGAAACATGATAATCATGAGATGCGTGTCATGTAACAACACAACATGCTACGCTCATGATGCGCTCACCGCTGTTTCGCTAGCTTCACTTCTACCGAATTTGGTATTACGTGACGCGAACGGACGACATAGGTAAATGACACGTCCAAGCATCATAATCACGACATGCGTGTCATGTAACAACACGCCACACTCATGATGCACTCGCAGTCGTTTCGCTAGCTTCACGTCTGCCAAATTTGGTATTACTTGACGTCAATGGATGACGAAGGTATGTGACTGGTGCAAGTATGACAATCATGGGGTGCGTCTCATGTGAGAACATGACTACATGCCACAGTCAAGGCGCCAATACATTTCGACGTGACGCGGTGCGCGTGCACGGGCGTTCGTTTTGTCGCGTCACGCTGGCGTTGCCACGCTAGGCGTCGGTCCTGCCGTACATTACTTTGACGCATGCGCGTTGCAGCGCGTCCGGCGTCCCTCCGTCACGAAAAAAGGTATATACAGTGCTGTCTGGGCAACGCATCGGCGCGAAATGCGAAATGCAGCATGTCGCATTTCGCGGTGGTTGTCGTCGGGCCGCGCTGACGGACGCTGGTCGCGCCGGTCGCGCCTGCATCCAGACTAGCTCTCCCGTGTTGCTAGCGTAGCGTCGCTGCGGCCAGCGTTCGCGCGCGTCAACGTTATGTTGTAGTATATTGGGTCCTTTATGATGCGCTCTCGGCCATTTCGCTAGCTCCACGTATATCCAATATGGCGTTACGCGACGTGAATGGACCACGGAGTAGCTCCACATATACAAAATTTAGTATAACGTGACTTGAATAGATGACGAAGGTAATCGACACGTGCAAACATGAGAATCGTGACACGGAAGTCATGTACGGCATGATTTACCTCCCGGCTTCGTAACGTTGTGCTGATTTTAAAGTGACATATCAACCTTCTTCATTCGTGCTTCGCATATCATCGATTCCCACTGTTCGTGGGATCTGCCATTGATTCTTTTTTGTGGCATCCTACTTTACTCTTTGGCACTGTATTGTTGATGACCAGAAGAAAAGTTGATTGATTAACTGGTGGACCTATTGATTGGTTTATTGATATAACCTAATGTATGTTCAGTCTTGAGTACACTTTCCATGACCGGTAGGGTGATTATCAGTTGACCTTCGCATACGTACATACTGTGCAAAAAAAAAAAAAAACCGCAGTATATTCATTCAGTGAATCGTGGGGCGAAGAGTCCGTCAGTTCGTCCGCGCTTCCGTCCATCTGTCTGTCTGTCTGTCTGTCTGTCTGTCTGTCTGTCTGTCTGTCTGTCTGTCTGTCTGTCTGTCTGTCTGTCTGTCTGTCTGTCTGTCTGTCTGTTCGTCCGTCCGTTCGTCCATCTAGTGAACACTCCAAGCACCATCATCTCGCATCTTTTCATTATATATTCATAATTTGGAAGTACCGCCATCCATCGGACATTCCAAGGACTGAAGGGGAGGTGGCTACCGACTACTACATACATACATACATACATACATACATACATACATACATACATACATACATACATACATACATGCATGCGTGCATACATGCATGCGTGCATACATGCATGCGTGCATACATGCATGCGTGCATACATACATGCGTGCATACATACATACGTGCATACATACGTGCATACATGCATGCATGCATACATACGTGCATACATGCATGCATGCATACATACGTGCATGCATGCATACATACGTGCATACGTGCATGCATGCATACATACGTGCATGCATGCATACATACGTGCATGCATGCATACATACATACGTACATACATGCATGCATGCATACGTACATACGTACATACATACGTGCATACGTACATGCATGCATACATACGTGCATACATACATACATAAATCGCGGATGCGCGATCCACGGCTTAAGGAGCTTCGCCCCTAAAAGCCCTCAGTACACTTTGCAAAGCCGCTCACCGTGCAAACGGCCGCTCGAGGTTTTGATAAGCGCAGTTCTCATATGAAGCGCTGGGAGAAACGGCAGGTAAATGATAATTATCATTTATCAGGTAAATAATCATGGCCAAATGTACTCGATACGGCAATGGCTGTACGCGAATAAAGAATGCGTCGTGGCGCGTTGCGAGCGAGAACGAATGCTGTGGTGCTGCGTCCATTATGACATCACAATCAGTTATGGTGCATTCAGACGACGGACCGAATCCGGATTTGTCGTGGACGCGGACAGCTAATCCGCGGATGGTCCGCCTGCAGGCGCATCCACACGACGGACGGTGTCCTAGGGGAAAACAGCCGGATTGCCCTCGACAGCAGATTTGGCGCTCACCTGCGCCCGCTGGCAGCAGACCGGTTTGAGAGTATTCAACATGGATGCCCGCAAGAAGCGAAGCAATTGGCTGCGATGTCTGTCGTGTTGTGACAAATGAACGAGTAGTGTTATTCTTTCAGGAGAAAAGGGAGTTGCTAGCAGGATATTCTTTCAACTACATTATTCCCCACTTGTAGAACTTCTAAACGTGTCTCCCGCCTTTTTTTAGAAGCGGCACGTCGCCGGTGCAGAAGTTAGAATATTTCACCATCATGACGGCTAAGAATCTCGCGCGTCAAGCGATGGTGGCAACATTTCCCGAACCACTAAAAGTGATTTCTGCGTATTTAATTACCTGAGAACAAAGCCCCCGGAAGCTAAGTAAACAATGCTCAAGCGTAGATGATGCCGACCAGTCATGCAGCTATCCGCGAGCCATGGAGGACATGCCACGGCCCACGAGCAGACGAAAAGTGCACTGGTTGCCAGAAACCCCGAGCTATTCCGCTGAAGTATCGGCTTTCTCCCGCCAGAATCCCGATGTGAGAAACAGGTTGGGTTCATCCGTCCGCGAGCCGCGCGGACGAGGGGAATCGCTGATGTGAGGTCACGTGACGCGCCGTCCGTCCCGCCACATCGGGATTCGATCCGTTGTCTGAGTGCACCATTACTGTGTTTCGGCGCGTTAGGGTTACGACGCAGAAGGCAACTTCGCGACAGAAGTGCCGAGCCGGAAGGAAGTGCGAAGCAGAGCAGCGAGCTTTGTTTCTCTTCTGTTTTCTTTTTCCTTCATTTTTTCGTCTGCGTTTATTTTTAGTTCGTTTATTTCTATTTATTTCTTCCTCCCTCTTTATCTATTTCTTTCTCTCTATATCACTTTCTACTTTTCTGGCCAATTTTTCCTTTGTTTCTATAACGCGCTTGCTTCCTTTTTTCTATTTTTACACGTGACGTTGCCCGCTTTCAGTGACACCAAGTGCGCCAGTTTTTTTTTGTTTTAGGGGCAAAGCTTCTTATAGCGACACCCGTTCGTCCCTCATAGCCGTTGTAGTAGTGCGTAACAAGTATAACATTTTGACCTCCAAGGTGGTGCTGGTGAGAGATTTCTTCTGTGCGTTGTTGAACAATAAAAGATAGTGCTCAATGTAATGCCAATGGCTGCTAAGGGGGAATGAGAGACAGGAGAATTCGACTTTTAGTGAACGCGCACGCTGCGAATTTTTTATTGTTCAACAACGCACGGAAGACAAGAAAGGGTTGCTACGTCATATTCGCTGGGCGTAACCTCCTAGGTTTTAGAAAGGTTTAGCGAGCATTGGGCCGCAGTGCCATGAATACAGTGAACTAGTATATACCATGAACTCGATGTGGTTAAAGATGGGAAGTAGACACGAAGCACAAGCCGTAAGAAAGTGTGCGTGTGCCTCCTCTCGTTCAGTCCTTGGAATGTCCGCTGGATGGCGGTGCTTCTATATGAGGAGTATATGATGAAAAGATGCGAGATGGTGGTACTTGGAGTGTTGAATGGGTGGACGAACGTACACACAGACAGATGCATGGACGGACGCATGGATGGCTGCACGGACGGAGGGATGTATGGACGTACGCAGGAGCGGATGCATGGACAAAAGCAGGGACGGACACACAGATGAACGTGCGGACGCGCTATGAGATGCACGCGCGGACGGGCGGATGGACGCACGGGCGGCCACACAGATGAACGCGTGGATGAACGGAAGCAAGAATTAATGGACGGATGGACGCTTCGCCCCACTATCCATCATTCACTCCGTGGATATTGCTGCCAGATTTTTTTGCTTATGATGATACGTGGTCATTATCGAGGCGCTCGAAGAACAAGATGAATACTTCTCCTTGGCGCGAGCGTGCGCTCAGTATGTGTGCGCACATGTAGCTTTAACCCCTGTACTCAGAAACGCTCATTGACTTGAACTTGACTTGAAACCGCCTTCAATGCAGCGCGTTTGAAACGTGTCTCCGAGTTCGTGCTGCCTTGGCACCGCCTAAAGACAGTGCGTTCGAAACGTGTTTGTGCTGCATTGAAGTCGATGGCAAGTCAAGTTCAAGTCAAGTAGCGTTTCTGAATACGAGGTTAAGTCTATCAGCGACGACAGCGTGCGATAGCCCGCCCTTTAGGCCGCGTTCACACTGAGCATTCCGGCCGCCGAAAGTGCTCCGAATCCGGTTCGGCGGCGGCGAGATCCGCCGAAAGGGCCCTCTCCGCGCCGATCGCCCTCTGACCGATTTTTGCGGCATCTGCCGCCAAATCGGTCACCGCGGACCAATAGGAGCGTTAGTCAAGGAATTTTGAAAAATGGCGGCCAAGCCTTACTCACTTGTTATGCCGCAGTGCACGTAACTGAAAGTTGAAACCAGTGGGAGTTTAAACTACTGTGTGCCTACTTCGCCTCCGTATTTCGTGAAAGAGGTGACCGAGCTTGCTGTTGGCGTGACCGAGCTTGTTGCGGTCTTGCAAAGCAAAACGAACCCACGAACGCCGCTGGCGTCGGTGGTTTTTCTGCTCTTCGTGCATTACAAGACAGCCACTTGCCAGCAAAGTAAGCAGTACTGTCTTTTCTTGCCTCTTGCGTACGAGAACCGTCGAAGTATACACCACTGGATAGCGTAGTAGCGTTTGCGAGCCGCGACAACAACCGGGTGACAGCGCATCCATCCCGCGTTCGTCCCGTAGTAGATGGCATATTCGGCGGCACGGGGCGCGTCCAGTGCGAACGACGCTGTGTTTCGGCGGCAGGAGAATTTCGGTCGCTGTAGAAAGCGGATGTTTCAGTGTGAACTAGGCATTAAAGCGGTCCGCACTTGAAGCTCCCATTCGCTGCAAATACACAGTTTAGGGCCCTGAAAAGCTCTTTGGCGACTCGCGTTTTCCTTTTCGCCAACTGCATGCAACTGCAGTTTAAAGAATCGAATTCAATCGCGAATTCTTAATTGAATACAGAAGCTGTTAGGGGTCAGATCACAAGCTTCGATAAGCGCTTATTTGGCATCTGATGAAAAACCTGGTCCAATTAGCGGGCGAATGGCAAACACGTATGTGCAGCTAAGCATATCGTTACTGTAATGCCGTATGGTAATGATATGCCAATGCCAGCCTTAGACAAGCTCGTTGGGAGTAATCTTCTTGGTTTTAGCAAGGCCTACGGGACGGCTTTCAGCTCTCTCATAGTAGAGTACCTAGTACTCCAAATCGTTCACCAGTTTTTTGAAACTCAGATGGAGTACAGCTAACCCTAATTGGTCGAACATTCGTTCTAAAGGTCGTGAGCAATATGCGACGGAACACTGAAAGTATCTTTTTTTATAATAATTGTTCAAGTCTGACGGCTCAAAGCCACGTTATAATTATGAGAGACGTCGTAGTCGAGGGCTTCAGAAACTTCTACCGCCTCGCGGGCTCTTTAACGAGCGCTTAAACTTAAGCATACGTGCTTCAAGCATTTTTTTGCTTCCATCGAAAATGTGGTGAAACGCAGCCGGGATTTGATTATGCGGTCGGTACTTAACGCAGCCGGCACTTAATGGAGCTTACCACGGTTACCTATAGGACCAACAAGCTTGGGAACCCCGGCACTTATAGGCTATGGCGGCTAACGTAACGAGACTATAGCACGGCGGGTAATTAGTTACCATTTAGTGGTCGTAGCGGCTAAACGCAGAGGGCAAGCCCAGAAGCGCACTCTTGGCACTGAATGCTGAAGTTGACAGGTATTCCTGCAGCTATTCGGCACATCACGTTGATGTTGGTACATTTCAAGTAACCGTTGCTCAAGATGTATATAGAGCGTAGCCTCGAGATTCCTTATGGGCGCTTACGGGTGCAATCATATAGGCCACATGCGGATCAACTACATAACGCGCTTGTGTGCGTGACCTTGGGCAGGTATTTTAGCCGTGTGTGTGTGCTTTTCGGCGTAGCGCGCTACCACATCATCGTCATCATGAATGGTGTGCAAAAAGAATACATTGATGTTACACAGAAGCTGTGTTCCAACTCATCTATTGAGGACGTCACATTTACAGGGTCGGTGACGTCAGATTGCGTGATTGACCTTTACAGCCGTTCAGCTTACTTAAAAAATAGGTCTCCCGTGAAAAAAAAACAGAACAAAAACGGTGGGAAGGTCAACATGGAGGATCGAAATAAGAGCTGATCAAAATACCTAACAGCTAAACCAACAGTTGAATTGGCGTCACGCAATATTACCTACACCATTAGGATGCGTCTTGGTATCGGTACATGAAAGCTCAGAATTTAATTACTTTTGATTGATTTGTGGGGTTTAACGTCCCAAAACCACTATATGATTATGAGAGACGCCGTAGTGGAGGGCTCCGGAAATTTTGACCACCTGGGGTTCTTTAACGTGCACCCAAATCTGAGTACACGGGCCTACAACATTTCCGCCTCCATCGGAAATGCAGCCGCCGCAGCCGGGAATCGAACCCGCGACCTGCGGGTCAGCAGCCGAGTACCTTAGCCACTAGACCACCGCGGCGGGGCATTTAATTAATTACTTTTACTTTTATGTAACCCGCCATGGTGGTTTAGTCGTTATGATACTCGACTGACTTATTCAAAAATTGCGGGTGGGCAGCGGTGTTCGCAATTTCAAAGGAGGCGAAAATTCTTGCGGCCCGGCTACTTTGACAAAAGGTGCGCGTTAAAGAACCTAAATTCAGGAAGACGCTGAGAGCAATGGAAAGGACGAATATAGGTGTAACCTTAAGAAAACTGGAAGAGAGCTGGTGTGGGTCGGGGAACAAACGGCTAATAAGAGCATCTTACTCGAAATCAAGAAAAAATAGACATAAGTGGGGCGCGTGGGCAAGATAATGGATTGTCACTAAGGATAATTGACTGGCTTTCAAGACAAGGCAAACGCGCGAGAAGGGAGGCAGAAAGTTAGGTGGGCAGAGACGATTAAGAATCGTGTGAGTGTAACGGGGCAGCAGAAAGCACAAGACCGGGTTGATAGGTAGAAGACGGTAGAGGCCCTTTGCTCTGCAGTATATAGGCGTAGTATATAAGGCCGATGAAGATGATGATTAAGAAACCCTGGTGCTCTGAACTTCCGGATCCCTCCCATAATCCTATTGCAGTTTTGGGGCATTAAACAACAACCACATTATTATATTATTATTATTATTATTATTATTATTATTAACCTAATCATTACACCATTATTAATTAATAAGTGCTTTGGGGAAGAAATGGCATCGCACTTCTACTATAGACTATTTTCCGTAAGATGTCTGGGCGGCACCACGCCATTTTGGGCTGTTAATTAGCCATAGTTTTCTTGCTTGTGAACATGGCTACGTTAGTTAATAAGGCAACGAAACATCTTTTGCCCCATTCTGCCCCAACCCAACCGTTTTCATGCGCGGTCATCAACCGCACCACTGTTCGTTTAGTCGTTCAGGATACGAAACACAGAGGTTTACAGCTCAACATGGGGGCTCTCAAATCGACTCTATAGAGACACAGGTGACGATTCGATCACAGCGACGTCTATCGTTGGTTACGACAGAGGTCATTCCCTCCTCGCGTTTAATTCATACGCGCTGATCCCAGGACACGTCGAATTCCGCGCGGCCGCCGTCCATCTTCCGGGAGCGGCTCCCGTGATGAGGGGACCGTCGGTGACCGCGTAACTAAACGGCGTTTTATTTCGACCGCGCGTGCCCCGTCCATTACGCGTTTGGCCGCGGCAGAAGCGCAGGCGCACAATGACGCAATTAAGGACGATGAGCCCTACGGGCTCGTGGAACAATTAGTATACGTGCGCTTGCTCCTGGCGGGTCGCGCGGTGTGGCCGACCCTCGGAAGACGTTGACGACGAGGTGGAAGTGCCGTGGCCGGCGAGACATTACGTGGCCGCGGCTCGCAAAGACACTGAGTGCGTGCGCCCATGCGTTCGCGAGTTTTAATGCGTGACTTTGCATGTAATTATCTATAAAGGCCTCGTCTGCGTCGCGAGTCGAGAAGTTTTCGAGATTTCGCGAGACCTATAGACATGTCTCGCGAGGCCCGTTGGCCTTCCGCGACACCTTGTCGGAGGATATGACGTCAACAAGAATGATGCAAAAGTGTCGCCAGAAAATGATTTTTTTTTTTGGGGGGGGGGGGCAGACTTTTTAGTGGAGACCGGACTGGACAAGCGCCTATGATAGACAGCCAGAGAGGGATATATATAAAATGTGTTTATGCATATGCTGACAGTAGAAAAGGGAGGTGTGCGTGTAAACAGTTTATCACTGTGTGAACTGCTCTAAGAAAACTGTGTATTGGCGTGATATTTCAACTAGTTCCAGTGTGCTATTATGTTTTTTTCTTTCTTTTCCGTATTGTTTATTTTTTGGTACCGTTCTGTGTTATTCTTTTTTCTTCGCTGCAGAATTTCTTGATATGAAGTACTGAGCCGAAGCAATTTGCACCTCAACCTCTCCTCAGCAAAGCAGTTAAAACAGAACAAAACAGGGGGGGGGGGAATGGGTGTGAAGGCGTTCAACTGTACTTAACGTGTTTTCGTGACTGTGCTTGAGAAAAACTGAAATTTTGGGAAAATGGGGAGGGAGAATTTGAACCTTGGCAACGACGCTAGAGTGATGAAAAAAAAACAGTATAGTAAAGGTAGGTCAAAAGTCACGTGATGCTCAAGTAACCGTGTGTGTGCATGATAGGTGCACTAGTCACACACGACCTCAGTGTAACATGTCGCCATTAAGACGTTACAGTTCGCAAGAAATCGGGACGTCATCGTGACGCCATTGCACTGACGCCTCATGATTATGTCATCGCACAACATTGTCGCTTGGTCAAAGGTGGGTCGATCTCGGAGGCTTTGTAAGAAGCCATGGGAGATGCTGAAAGCTATAGCAACGCCTCGGGTTCAACCAAAATAGGTGCCTCCAAATTTCTGCGGGGAAGACGGTGTCAGTACAGTAGACTCAGGGGCAAAGAAGTAGAAAAAAAGATGTATTTTGCCTTTCAGTCGTGTGAGACAAATTTACGAAGGGCTGTGGGAGTTTTACAGCAAAAGCTGTATATGCCTAGGATAAACGAAAAATCCGTTCGCCAGAGGTGTCATGAGCGTTCTCTATTGGCTGGTCTATCAGTTGCGTAGATCTCATCGTCGTTCCAAAGCACGCGCGCTATTGGCTGTGCCGTGAATGACGTCGTCGCAACCGTGGGGCCGAGCCCGCTCGCAAGTTTCTCCTAAAACCTCCCCGCCGAGTTGGCTCGCGATGTCGGACGCTTGAAACAAGGCGTCGTTGCGCGGCTTTGATCACTATACGATGATTGCGAGAGCGTTTTGGGCGGGAGTTTCTTCAGCGGCGCACATTGCCTACGGCTGCGACATTGGTGACCGCCTGTGGTCCGAGAAGAACCACTGTGATTAACGCGTTGCGAAACGAATTTAACCACTCATTACACTCCTCCATGACCGTTATCATGCGAGACACAATGTGCGGCTTGGGAAATAAACACTGTGGTAAACCCAAGCCAAACGCGTGTTTAACCTCATTAAGAAGCGCGAACATGTAATCAATAATTGCGAATCAACATCGCGCTGAACGCACTTCTAAACGCCGCACGTTTAAGCTATCGCTGGTTAGCCATTTGTACGGAGAGTGCTGGGGTGATTTTTTTTGCGTATTTTCATTTCATATTGAGCGAGTGAGTGAGTCAGCCAGTGAACTCATTTGCATTCATGAGTGTATACGTGCGTAAAGGGTAGGCATTGACTGAGTGAATGTGTGGTTATATCGGTGCGTTTGCATGCGTGCCCAGAGTTAGTGAGGGAAGTTATTTATTAGTGGTGAGTTAATATGCGCGTTCAGCTACGCCGAGTGACTGTGAATCGCGACCGATCATGCATAAGCGCGCGAGTTAAATAAGCATACACGCAGGCAATGTTGAGCTTATACACGTACCCTTTGTGTACGGAGGTATACATGACGTCACAAACTATGCGCGTGTACTTTCTTCCTTAAGCAGGAACGTTTCTTAACTTTGTGCGCATGATACTGATGCATGTGTGAGCACGTGGCTTTCGTACAACGAGAAAATATTTCAGATTAGACGTTTAGACTGCACACTGTGTGGTAGTACTTGTGTGGCTAGGTTTATACCTCTGTGTGCGTGTGTGTCTGCGCACGCGCGCACGCACTAATCATTTTAAGGTTCTGAGTCTACGTCGTAAAACCACGATAATAGTATGCGAGACGTCGTAGTGAAGGGCCCTGGAAATTTCGGGTTTCCTTAACATACAAGCACACGGGCATTTAGTACATTGCCGCGATTGTAATGTGCCAGCCGTGGCTGGGATTTCATCCCGCATCATTCTGGTTGCTATATGCAAACACTAGACCACGGTGGCGGATGGCTTGTAGGGGGGGGGGGGAGGGGACGAGGGTTAAAGAGGGGTACGGAATGACTTGGTATATGCGCAATCGCTCGAGATAACTTCGTCATAAAGCTGCGGAACTGGTCGCTGCATGTAAAGTGTGTCCTGATGTGAAAAGATTGAGTTGAAATTGCGCTAATACAACAGGAAGGCAGCATGAAGGATGGTAGGCGCTGTACTCACGGATGCAGACGAGCCATTATTTGTTTGTTTTTTATTCGTATCACGACTGGTATGCGAAATCACTCGAGGTAAACACGTTGTGTCATGGCAAATCTGGTCTCTAAAGATAATCTTGGCTCTGATCTACGCGCTCGAGTCAACATTACGCCGATGTGACCCGAACTGCTGCCGGTGCACACGGAAGTATATACGCGCCTTACTTAGCCCAAAAATGTACTGTTTACGTCCGCGAGTACGGTGCATTACATAGCCCTCATAGAGTTTCCTAAGATGAACTAGAGGCGATTCTTCCGCTGTGATTGTTCAGCGACCATGATAAGTATGTGTAGTACATGTATTTGCCTAGTCTTCGAGCTTGTGGGCGGCGAACGCACTTGCCGTGTTTTGGTTTTGTTTCAAATGAAGGAACAAACCGTTTTTAACTTCGGGACCCTGTTCGAATGGGTGATCCTAAAAGGGGAAGGTGGTGATGCGTACCTGCCGAACTTTTGCCCATAGTTGTTTCGTGACAAAGCAGCTTCATGACGCGCGAAGCCAGACAGAGCATCAAGTACGGAGATTAGGCAAATCCATGCACTATAGCCCATCATTCCCATTGATGCTCGCTGAAGCGCCATGCGTTTCAGCTCCCATAGGCACTAGTGCTATATATATATATATATATATATATATATATATATATATATATATATATATATATATATATATATATATATATATATATATATATATATATATATATATATATATATATATATATAAAGAAAAACAGGTGTATACTTACGGGCTCGTCTTTCGTGTTTTACACCAATATTAATGACATCTAACAGACAATAATGCCAAGGAAGGTATAGGGGAAGTTAATAGGTCAATTGTAATGTAAATGAGAAGAAAGAAAAGTGGGTTAAAAGATAACTTGCCGTGGGCAGGATCCGTATATATATATATATATATATATATATATATATATATATATATATATATATATATATATCTATATATATATATATATATATATATGGGATAATCAAAGTCTTCAATGATATCCCTAAGTTGTGGGGCTTCCGTCCACGGGGACAGCGCTTTCCATCTCCTCTGCAGCGCGTGCGTGCTCGCGTGTGCACGTATGCGACGCACGTATACTCAGACCATCGCACGTATAGTGACTTCCGCCGTGGCCGTTCCCACGCCACGCGATGCCGGCGGGTGCTCTCGGACCCGTATGCGGCGGCGCTTACATGTCGTCGTCGTCGAGTGACGGCGCACCGCTCAGATTCCAGAGGTACGTGTGTGTCTACACGACGCGCACGCCGACGCCCCTTTAACGCGCAACCAAAATTGCCACCGTTGCGTTTTCGCTCGAGCTGTCAACCCGCGAAGTCGAACGGTGTGGGGAGTATACAAGATGTACAAAGTGTAACTCTCTGTGCGGTAGCGTGCTGCGTACTGCATCCTTCTTTCTTTCGTATTAAACACAAAAACGGAATGCCTGTCTTGTGGTTCGCGTTTTATCTGTCCCCCGGCGTACCCTTCAATTATAGTAGCAGACAGTGTGCGTCTTCTTGAGGAAGGCAGCGTTGCAAGGTACGCTTGCATTGTTGAAGGCGGTCGCATCGTTATGGCTTCTTACGTGATTCTTGAAGAGAAACGGAGGGAAAAGTGAGCCCCGTAACTGTCTGCATCAGAGCGCCACACCTCAACAGTAGCTCACGAGGAATGGGGGTAAGGAGGGATTAAAAGGAGAGGATTAAAAGGTAAATAGATAGTGAGAGGAAGGAAAGAGCGAGGCGCACGGACAGCGAACGACAGAAAACGACGGAAGTAAGGATGATGTTGGAAAGATGGACACGGTCGCAGGAGTCCGAGGACGGGGCATCACTCAGCGGGAGCTCTTGTCGGTGGCAGGAGATGGCGTAGGGCGAGCCAGTCGGCCAGAGCTTCGCTGTCGTCGGAGATCACGGGGGCACGACCAGTCGGCACGAAATACAGAGAGCGAGTCTCGTTATGGCTTCCTAGCTGCTCTTGTTATGAGCGTCAAGTGTACAGTAACTCACCTTTAATATACAGCAAACGCCTTGACAGTTGAGTCTTGTGATGTGCACAGAGCAATTAACGTGACTCCAGTGACAATCCCAGTAAACTATTTTTGCATAGCTTAGTTCGCGTGCTGTTATCGCTTCGCCCGCCTCAAGTTAGCGTGTATTAACTCTCCTGGACACCGTCAAGCTAGCCTTGCTAGGATCGTGAACGTAATCATCATCAAGAGTTCCATCCTATCGTATGACACTGCAGGATGGAGGCCCCTTCCTATAATTTCCATATTACTGTCTTATGCTAATTCCACTTTGTGCCTGCGAACACCATAATTTGTTCACGCAATTTAACCCTATACCATAATTGGGGACCGGCGTTGCCAGGGGTGGTGGTTTAGAGGAGGGGGCTCAAACTCCCGGAAAGTTTGTGGGGGGGGGGGAGGGGGGGTGTCTGTATCCCCTCGGGAATGTTGCGTTTGTATCAATTTTCGGGAGAAGGGGGAGGGAGCCAAGTTAGCCGCAATCGCCCCCCCCCCCCCTAAATTAAGAAATGCCCCGCACGCCAAACTGCGTGAGAAATAGCTGCCGTTCCTCCCTCCCCCACCATGACCACCACACTACTTTAAGCGATGAAAACTCAGAGGGACACTAAAGTGCGACAATCGCTTGCAATGCTTTAGATTGAAAAACTTCACTCTGAGAACTTTAATGCGATATGTTTCACTATCATAGGTTTGAATTTGTCACCAAGACCTATGTGCGTTACGTAAAAAAAATCCAAAATGTATTTTATGTCTGTTTGTGTTACTGGCTCTATGAAAATTGCTGAGACTTTGTACGATAAGTTTATGGCACCCACAGATAATAATAATAATAATAATAATAATAATAATATAATAATAATAATAATAATAATAATAATAATAATAATAATAATAATAATAATAATAAATTTATTTTTCATGAATAGTTTCAAGAAGCGCAGCTGCAGGTAGAAGCTGTTCTGCGAAACTTCATTTTATTCGATTTGAAGCTACGTAGAACTGAGTAGACGTTTTCGAAAATTTCTTACATCACGGTGTTTGGGGCCAAGCGTCGCATCGCGGTAAGAGTGGTCTTGGGTATTCTGAAATAGTACTTTACTAATACGCGAAAAATACTTTTGCCGTTTGCGTGCATATTAAGGACGCGCTATAGCTCCTCAGCTGCATCTTACTCAATTCTTGGTAACCATTTCGTCGCTCTAAGCGACTAGCCAGAATAACTAACGGTAAATAACGTGAATTAGTTTGAATCGAAACGTTCTACGAAAGCGTTTCCCACGTTGGCTGTTGCTTTTATGCACAATCACGCTTCGCAGTCTCGTCCGCAATAATTTACAGTTGCTGCGGTGCTCGCCTGCTAGCTCGAATGTCACCGCAAGCTTCATCAATGCTCTCCCCGTCCCCCAGCAGCGATGTAACAGCGTATTCCAGGCCCTAGTTAAAATCCCGTCGATGACCATGCATCACTTCGTCGCATGACATCGTCTCCCCTCTGACGTCCTGTTCTGACCACGTATAGGTGCAGAATCTTTCGGAGAGGGGAAGTGTCGGATCAATACATTGCCTAAGTCTAATAGAAGCTTAGGCAATCCGAGCAATTAATTGCTTCAGTATCCGTGCCCGATGGTAGTCCATAAATGCACACACATACACTTACCCTCCCATCCACGGGCCTTCTAACAACGTACGCGATAAACATGTCTTTCCCGTTGTTTTGCCGTTTCTTTTGCCCCCCCCCCCCCCCCTTCTCCTGGGCAGTGCACCGTGCTACTATCGAGATTCCAGGCTACAGCGCTCGCGCTATTTTGGTCTCTCCTTATCTTCTGCTGACGTAAACGACCGGTCATCGGCCGGGTCACACTAAGATGCATTCTTTTTTTCACACACCGCGATAAGTGTCACTCTTCTGTATCGGTGGTCGATGCGGAAGATGACACTGCGCAGGGTAAACCTTCCGTTTAGAGGTCGCGCAGTTCTTGACAAGACGGAAAATAAATTTTTGTGCTGCGGAACGTGACCGGGACACGCCCCCGGCGGCTCAGTCCCACGTGGGGAATGGCAAGCGGAGCCCGCCAGCCACCTCGTGAAACCGCTTGGGTACTTGACAGCGGGAGTTTATTTTGAGAGTCCGTATTATTAAACTGAGAATAGAGTGAAACAACTATTTGGTTGAGATTGATAAACTTTACTCTGAGAACTGTGATGCCGCAAACTCCACCTCTTTAGTTCATTGTTACAGGAAAAATCGCGTAGAAATTTCTTTGTTAAATTTTCCGCCGAGTCTTCGATCGCGCGTGACGTCACTGATTTCGATATTTAATTTTCGTATTTTTATGACATCGGCATGACGAACTTTTCTGAGACTTTGTGTGTTAAATATGTGGGCCTCACAGATGACAATGTACTTTTAGGTGATCAGGAGCAACGCACGACCCAATCAATAGACGCTGTGAAAATTTATGACTTCATTGTGTTTGGTGCGAAAATCGAAAGGTGGCGTCGCCGCGCACATTTTCTTTTCGCGCTCTTGCTCGCTTGCCATTGGTCTTCTCGTGGTAAGAGAGACTTTTTCGGGATTGCGGAATAATAATGTACTAATACGCAAAAAATATGTTTTTCTCTTTAGAGTGTTCTCTTTAGATGAGTGTTTTCTCTTTAGACGCGTCATCAAACGAGAAAAATGAGCGTTGGTGGTGACATGCAGCGTCAACATGAGGGATGCCAAAAAGCGTGACGTGAATAATATCATCGTAAATGTCGCATTGAATCCGCACATCAAAAAGGAAGACTAACACAGGCGCAACTAGCCATTGTGACGTCATAACGTCCAAGAGACAGGCACAACTAGTCATGACTACTTCACCTTGGGATGTTGTAACGACGTCATAGATCGCCTCGATTTGTGACGCCATTGTGACGTCACCGTGACGCCACTTAACGTAACGTAACAAGATAATGATGTCACGTGAGGAGTCTTGTGAGGCCACATAACGTGACGTCGCATGATTGCATCACATGACATCGTCTCTTGGTCAAAGGTGAACTGGTCTCGGAGGCATCTGCCAAACCAAGTAGGGTAGCACACCGGGAATGTGCCTGGTTAACCTCCCTGCCTTTCTCTTTTTTCGTTCTTGTCCTTCCTTCGTCCTTCCAAATTTTGCGCGGAAAGATCTCGGGTGGGTGAAAGGGGGGAGCATGACGGCGCACCACCAGCCTTTGCAAACCAACCCGTTTTGAAGCCAGCAGTGTCAGCCCAACACGTGACCTTTTCCGGCAAGATCACGCAAGTAACGAGACTGGCCGAGACTTCGCGATATAGCGCCCGGTAGCTTTTAATCGAAGAGTGCTGGTTCGCCGCGAACAGGTCGACAACGCTGGGGGTTCAAAAAGAGACCCCCCCACCGAGATTAATAAAACCTACCGCACGCTCTGACGTTTTGATCACGTTTTGGGCCGACACGCTGGGCTTCACTAGTGTGACGTAATGCTGCCGCCTTTCGTTTTCTTTCCTCCATGGTGGTTGTCACTGTAATCGAATTAGAAGAAAAGAGAATAAATAAATGAAGGAATTAACTTTATTTAAAGTCCGGCAGTTTTACCGGGTGAGGTAGGGGAAGAAGGGATTAAACCCTGTCCCTTCCAACTGTCCGTCAATTATGATGACGGTGCCTCAGGTGACCGCTCGAAGTATTTGAACAGCTTCACTTATTCTGCCTTCGAGTGATCTTGGGCATAAATGAGCGCCTGTCTTTATAGCATTGTGTGTGGTTACCCTCCGCGGTGGTCTATAGCGGTCGTTCTAGTCGGCTGCTGACCCGCAGGTAGCGGGATCGAATACCGGCCGAGGCGGCCGGATTTTCTATGGGGGCGAAAATGCTTGTAACCCGCGTACTTAAATTCAGGTGCACGTCAAACAACCTTACGTGGTCGAAATTTCTGGAGCCCTCCACTATGGCGTCCCTCACAATCATATGGTGATTTTGGGGTGTTGCACCCCCAGCCATTACGAGTATGTGGTTGCGTTTTTAGAAACCATTGTGTGTGTGGGGGCTTACCTGTGTATCTCAGGTATTATCAGAGTACGACACACCTGCATCCAGGATATTAATTTTAGATTGCTGACATCAGCTTGATTATCATAATGAGTATGCACGATATTGGTTAATAACGCAACCGATCGCGTTGGCGTAAAATAGTTGCGATTGCGCAATCATAACTTATAAGTCACCTTCTCGTTTCGGTATAATTAATATCTCAATATTGACGTCAGACCCGAGAACAGTACGCCCATTTTTTCAGTCGAACGTAACGGCTGACCCCGTAGGCGTGCTCCCGCTATACGACCACTCTTTTTTCCCGCACTTAACTGCTCCTTAACTGCTCGCGTGTTCTTGTCAGTCTCTCTATCACTTTGTATCGTTCCCTTGCGCCACTTAGTTTTTCGTGAATGCTTCGCAGCGTTGTACTCTTGTTACTGCTACATCGTTGGTTAAGGCCCCGGCGTCTTATGAAAAGGAAACGCATCTTTTGTCCGGCGAAGAATGATCTGTACGCCCATCGAAGGCGCGCTGTTTGCTTTGTGCGTGCCACATTTTGTGTGGGTTGAATGGTATTTTGACTGGTATTTTGCTGGCCAGACTGACAAGCTTGATATGAGGCGATCCCTTCAGTGAAAAACAGGAGAACAAAAGAGTCTTGTTGAATAGTCCCACTAAACATAAGAAGTGAAAATATGAAAAAAAAAACAACTGACAAACTGCGCTCAGCAACATAAGGTGAACCGAGACGCCAAAGTGATCAACATCGATCTTGAACGAGAGGGAGACGATAAAAAAAAAATTCTTCTCCGCGTAATTGCAGAGAAAGGTTCAACATTAGTCTTGCTAAAGTAAATACCTTGTTTCTCTGTAGAAACTGACAGATGTTCAGAAGGTCTGGAACAAACCTCTTTATTTTTAACGAAATGACTTTGTTAAAACATATGCATATAGTTTATTATTAGTGGTATTTCGGTATAAGGTATTTAACATAATCGGCTTCGACAAAATGTACTTGCAGTCAAGTCGTTTCTTACCGCCTCTTAAGAGACTAGTTTCAATTAGTGAGATATAACTTGACGGTGGTCACTATGGGAGTTCAGGCTAGTGGGAGGGGAAAAGGTAAGACCCCCTTCCCCCACAGTGATGTGTGTTCCCGCACGCGTTGGAGAAGTTAGTCTTTTTCCTGGTACATTCTGGTGGATAGCTGTCAGACGATAAAGTATGCAGATCGTGGACTTAATTACGCCCTTATCTCCTCTCCTATCTTTTTTTAATTGAACGTCTAATGTGCTCTTATCTGTACTTCCACTTCGGCTATCGCGAACCCATGGCTTTATTTATTATTTACCTATATATGTCTTATCACTGTTGCTATTCGTGAACAGAGCGTAGTGCTAATGAAACCTTCACTTTTTAAAGGATGCAAAACAAAAAATGGCAGCATATCCACGGAGTGAATGATGGAGATTGGGGCGAAGCATTCGTCCGTCCATGCGTCCGTCTGTGTGACCGTCCATGCGTCTGTTTGTGCGCCCGTCCCTGCGTTCTTTCATGCATCCGCCCCTGCGTCCGTTCATGCGTCCATCCGTGCATCTGTTTGTGTGTCCGTTCGTTCATCTATTCAACACTCCAAGTCCCACCATCTCGCATCTTTTTATCATATATTCCCCATATAGAAGCACCGCCATCCAGCGGACATTCCAAGGACTAAACGAGAGGTGGCACACGCACAATTTCTTACGGCCTGCGCTTTGGGTCCACTTCCCACCTTTAACCACCTCGAGTTCATGGTATATTCTAGTTCACTGTATTCATGGCACTGCGACCAAACGCTCGCTAAACCTTTCGAAAACCAAGGAGGTTACGCCCAGCGAGTATAACGTAGCAACCTTTCCCTGTCAGATAGGGCTCAATTTACATGCCAATGGCTGCTAATGAGAAATGAGAGACAGGAGAATTCGGCTTTTACTTTCTTACGGCTTGCGCTTCGTATCTGCTTCTCATTTTTAACCACCTTGAGTTCATTCATGGTATATACAAGTTCATTGTATTCATGGCACTGCGGCTCAACGCTCGCTAAACCTTTCTAAAGCTAAGGAGGTTACACCCAGCGAGTATAATGTAGCATCCCTTTCTTGTCCGATAGTGCTCAATGTACATGCCAAATCAATGGCTGCTAATGGGGATGGCAGCGTGCGCGTTGACTAAAAGCCGAATGCTCATGTCTCTCATTCCCCATTAGCAGCCATTGGCATGTACATTGAGCACTATTTTTTATTGTTAAACAACGCACAGAAGAAATCTGTCACTGGCACCACCTTGGAGGTCAAGTGTTATACCTATTTCGGGTATGTGCCACTGGTGGTTACATACGAGGGACGCCCAAGCCACGCCATAAGGAGCTTCGCCCCTAAAAGAAGAAGGACGAAAGTCGACCAACGGCGCTTTGTGTTAAGTATGTGGCGTGAGTGTGGGGGTGAGCAGGTTATCGTGTGATCTAAACAGGGTGGCTAATGTAGTAGCCTTTTTTTTTTTCAGAACGTACTAGTCATGAAATACCTATTGCCGGCGGCCTTTGTTACGTTACTAGGAAGACGCAAATCTCGTATGGCGACCTTCCAACGCGAGTTGCGTGTCACATCGTGTACCGTCGCTGATACACGACTTCCGGCCAATCCAATCCGGTATTCCTGTATCGTGCCTAAACCGCTTTCTCTGCGTAGCTTCCGGCTGGATTCGCAACGATAAGCAAATCTTGGCTCTCGTAGTCACTTCTTTTGTTCATGAGCCACGGGGTCTGTGGTAGTATGCACGTAGCGTGCTGCGTCGTGTGTTTTCGCGCTATTGCTCTACAGATAAGCGTACAGAAAAATCTGACTTGCGAGCTTGCCACGTGTATAGAGATCGACTAATTTTCTCACGGTTCCGAGAAAGGACCTGTCGGTAAAGGAACATTGATGAAACAAATCTTGAGGTGTAGACCTCAGGTACCTCATCAATCGCTATGAATGTCGACGCCAGCATGAGTTACCCGAAAGCTCGTCACGATGCAATGACGTCTTCATGACTCCTTCATTACGCATTGGCATGACGTCTTCATGACTCCTTCATTACGAAATGGCATGACGTCTTCATGACTCCTTCATTACGCAATGGCATGACGTCACACGATGACGTGTTCATACGGCGTCGTCGCTTGGGCCAAAGTGTGCCGATCCCGGAGGCAGTCCAAAGTCACTTTACGCGTAGAAAGCTTGTAATGCCTCCAATCTCACAGACAATGTCAGAACCGCCTTAGGTGGAAATGCTTTTGGGGGTGATTAGCGTAATAGACAAATGAAAGAACAATATGGTGGTCATATACTAGTCGTTTAAATGATGATGCACCGCGTGATTTTATTATATTAATAACTCGGTACAACATAGCGGGGAACATGGCTTTCAACAAGAACATAGAGCTCACGTTAGGGGTGCTGTGCCTCAGAATGGAGTTCACGGTATAGCTGTATGGTGAAGGTCACACACTTCATAAAGGAAAACAGTGCGAGAAAGAGTGACGTTAAAGCATTGCTCTTTCTGTGAAGGACGCTGTGTGCGCCTGTGCATGTGGTTCAAAGTCAGTGTTCTCACACTGTATTCTCCAAAGGACACTGTAGGCGGAATAAGTGTGCGCGGGTAATAACGTTGTCATTGTCGACACGGCATACACGACCCGATAGCATTACAACTGCCTTGGTGCCTGAACGCATCCACGCGGCAAGTTTGCAAATGGGCTTTTGTACAAGACACGTGCACTTCGCGCGTGCTCGTGGCAGTGATCACATTTGCTGGCACGCGTTGTGCGCGACACAAAGAAGTACTCTCCGGCAGAGTCGAGTCGAGTCAGGACATGTCAAGCCGCAACCATAGCAATGTCCATGAACACACACACACACACACACACACACACACACACACACACACACACACACACACACAAAAAAATCTATGGGCCTATATGACCCGCGTAGTTTCGTAACACGTTCTTTCTCTCTACGAAGCCTGTCGGGTCATTCTCCCGTCTCGTTCGCCTTTCACCATAAGTATAACAAACATTCAGTGCTTGTCCGTTTTCGTAAGCCTATAGACTCGTGTCATTGCCCGTCCACTTCTATGGCCTGCTCTGGCGGCGCGCGCATTCACCGCAAGTGACGAGCACCCGTGTACTTGAATGCTCATACATTGAACGCGGCCCTTCATAATTACCTACCGCCCTCGCCGCGGTGGTCTAGTGGCTAAGGTACTCGGCGGCTGACCCACAGGTCGCGGGATCGAATCCCGGCTGCGGCGGCTGCATTTCCGACGGAGGCGGTATTGTTGTAGGCCCGTGCGCTCAGATTTGGGTGCACGTTAAAGAACCCCATGGTTGAAATTTCTGGAACCCTCCACTACGGTGTCTCTCATGATCAGATCGTGGTTTTGGGACGTTAAACCCCACATATCAATCAAATCATCATTAATTACCTACCCACTGTGTTATAGTCTAGTGGTTGGGGTCAGTGGTGTTGCAAAAGGTGCGCATCCCACCTCCAAATTTTATTTCCGCAATGGCGTGCAGAGCACAAAACGGTCATTTTCCTGCTCAGCCTCCATTTCAAATAAAAAAAAAGGTCCTCTCCCCCCTGCCCGAAAATACCTTCTGCCTACGTTCCTGGTTCTCAGCTCGATTGCTGACCCTATTAAAGGTATAACGTGATCGAATTCCTGTCGCGGCGGTCGCATTTAGTTAAATACAAGATCTTAGAGGCCGCTGTATTTTGATTTTCGTGCAGGTTAATGAATCTCAGCTTATCGGAATTTCTGACACCCTTCACTACCACATCCCTCATAATCTAGTTTTAGGACACAAAAACCCAACAAGTATTATTATTTGCCCATCATAACTTTCATTCTATTCATTTCACGTGCCTCACATGTGTACTTCCGGCATGTAAGACGTATCAGTTTTTTTTTTTACGAAAGCGATAGCATGATGCGGCTGACATATTGTTCCACCTTTTTCCATTTACAATGCCACTATTGTGCATTTGATTTAATTGATCCATCACTTTGACACATCGGCGGGTGAATATTTATATTCGTTACACTTGTCCTTTATTACTGTGCAGTGGACGTACGTGTGTTTATGTGCACGCCTGCACGTGCGGTCGTCCGCGTGTATTACGATGCGCTCATCAGCGGCTTAGCGCTTCCGGTCGCGACGTGATAATTTGAAACACAAACGTGTGCAGCTCGTATCACCCGCTAAACTCGCTGTTCCATTCTTCTGTGTTGCAACCTTTTGGCATGATGTAGCTGGATCGGGAGTGTTATGACATTAGTTACCTTAAAATCGCAGCCCGTGGGATCGTGGCCTTCGAAGTTCTGTTTCGTTAACGAGATGTATATAAATAAATAAGGATGTCGTCAATGTTTACTTAGATACTCAAACTTTAGAGAAAGAAGAGAACTGAAGTTTTCTCATTGTTTCATGTTGAATTTTATCCTCGATGCCAGCAGGCTCGACTTATCCGTGAGCTAAAAAAAGTAGGCGATTGTGTGAAATAAACAAGGTTGTTATTAGGCGAGTTGTGGGTGCATTACCTTGCGGCTTTATGTTGTCCTCTTTATATGTCCTACTTTTTGTCTTTTTTGTCTTTCCTAGCTTTGTATCCTATCCTGTCGGTGTGTTACTTAAGCTCTACCGTGGTCCTAAGCGGCTTCAGTGTTTACCTAAGCACCTAAGCACGAAAAAAAAAAGGCGGGAAAAGGTTTTAATTTTTTTAGATGAACTATGCTAGATGGAACATGGTAAAAATAATTTCATTTCATTTCATTTCATTTATTTTCTCTCAATGCACAAGGCGTTACAGAGAGGAGTGGTGGAAAAACAAGTAACAATCTGCGCAAACAAAAAAAATAATAAGAAGAAATAAGAAGAAATAATAAGAAGAAAGAAATACAATAGCGTGAATCAAATAAACTAAGTTGTTTTTCATGTGTTGTCTGTGCACTACCTATTTATTTTTCGTTGTTCTGTTTCTTACCTTGTTAGTAGCAACGTAGCTAGATATGCTTTTTTTTTGGGGGGGGGGGGGCAATATTTCACGTACGTTCCGGCGAGCTTTTGCATGCCTTTGTATATATTACATGGATGCGAAGTTGACCAATTTCAGGTGTGGTGAAGAGGAGCGGTAAAACCTTTTCCCCTGGTTACGCCCATGGTTGTTTCTACGTTTGTTTCGTGTGTTCTCGCAGGTGTATATAGTCGCATGTACCCAGTATTGATACTGTGTAAATTTTATACATGCGATAGCGATTGATCAGCTAGGTTAGTTGATGCAGAGCACATAATACGAGAACGAAGAATTAATAAATAAAAATGCAGCACTTACGATTGATTGATTGATATGTGGGTTTAACGTCCCAAAACCACCATATGATTATGAGAAACGCCGTAGTGGAGGGCTCCGGAAATTTCGACCACCTTTAACCTGCACCCAAATGTGGGCAGCACTTACGAAGCACATGAATTATATATAGCTCCTGGTCCCGTGTGTGCTGCATCATCACAAGGTGAACGCAAGCCAATTAGTTCAAATTTCCACTGTTATCATAGACATGGACTTAATCGGTCTGTTATCATACATGTGCTGCGTGTTTATTCTGTCTGTCTGTCAGTCCAAGCCCACAAGTCTGTCTGTTTGTGCTACCCCATGTTGTCTCCCTTTCCTATGGATGTTTCAACTCTCTGGCACTGTCTTTCTATCTGTCCTCGCTTCCCTGCCGCAAATACAACGGAACCGGGGACGTCCGACGGAGCGAGCTTATCAATTATACAGTGGAAACGCGCCGGTTTGTGAAGGAAGCCGGCGATAGCGGGTTGAGTGAACGCGTGGCCACAGCGGGCGGCAACGTATGCGGTAGAAAGCGAGATACAGCGCGAGATAGAGAGCGAGATGGACGGAAGCCACGGCGTTCCTTTCGAGCGGTGATTAGGGAAGAGGATCAACAACCGGCCCGCTCCGCCTGACGAAGTCCGAGGCACGGACGCGCTTCATCTTATTCCGCGCGCGCCAAAACCGAGCTATAGCGTGACGCGGTCCCCTCTTCCGTCTTCGGTTTCTTCTTCTTCGAGCGATGCTTGTTGTCACGCGAGTATAAATACCCGTGTGTGGCAAACGCAGCGCGAAATACAATCTCCCCAGCACGATTTAAAAGGCAGGTGAAATAAATAATATTCCTGAGTTTTATGGATTTGTCCTAAGTTACGTATTGTTGTGTTGTTAAATGCGGCTCATTGAATACTGTAAAATCGTTTTTAGACAGCTACTAACACATGTGCACATCTGTATTGTTGTTTTTCGGCTTTCTGCTTTTTCATACCACTTAAAGTTAAAAGGGTTCAATAAAGTGGAATTTCGGGCCAGTTGGTACAAAATAATGTGGAAATAAATAAGCGAACAAGTTAGAAGAAAGAAAGCTCGTGACAGGAAAGAGCACTTGACAGCCTTTCCTGTCAAATTCTTCCTTCCTTCTACCTTCTTCGCTCATATATTTCTACATTGTGAAAAGGGCGCATGTTTTTTAACTGTTCTGTATTATACCATACATATATTTTTGCCGTTATGTAAATTGTGAATCGACAGATTGCATTGTTGTAGCTGCTGTCGGGGTGGCGTAGCCTATATAGTCAGGCAACTTTCGAGCCTTTTGTGTCGACTCCTAAGACAATTCTCTAGAATGAAGTCTGACCGAACGTATGAAAATTAGACTTTTTTTTTTGGCGGAATTTTTGTACCCGAAAAAGCCAGTCCGGTTGCGTACACAAGTTCGTTTCCCGATGGTGCGCCAGTGTGCGTCGTTACTCAGTATCTATAGTGTTCTCTCTATCCAAGTCTCCGCTTACCAGTTGTTTCCATGGTACTTCTATACGCTCTTGTGCGGATGGGTTTCGGAGCCACCATATCGGTCTGAAGCACTGCCGTTTCGTATTTTTAACAACTACAACGACCAATGCCGTGGTAGACGCTTACGCCAAAAATCAGTTAGTTTGGCCCATTCGACATTTCGTGAGATTATTGGCATCGCTATGTACAAAAATTGTAAAACTATATAAAACCCGAAGGTGTCGGCGCCTATGTGTCTTCTGTAAGAAAGAGAGAGAGAATACATGGGAAGGTAGAGAGGTCGGCCTGAGCTATAGTGCACTCTGCACAGGGACAAGGGAAAAAATTACACCATCTCTCGCTAAAGGGAACCGTGAGTAGCATGTGAAGCAGAGCATGCGGTGACTTGATGTTTTGTTCTTCAAGCGCAATTTGCCCGATGTTAACGCTTCTTTGAAAGTGGAGCTCACCACGAATTCTCTGTAGTTTCTGTTGTTCTTACTCGTCCCGAACTCTTGTTGGAGCACGCCACGCGATTTCACCGCCGCGCCACGCGGGATCAGGTGGGTTCATCGCGCGTCTGCAGAATCTCGTTTCCTGACGCCGTCACGTGACTACTGAGAGAGTGTTAGCGGGAGGGGCCACGGCCACTGGCGCAGACATGAACACGCTAGAGCGTGCCAGTGCGTCTGCAGTGCTTTATTCCCCGACACCATCAAGTGATTGCTGAGAGAGAGAGAGAGAGAGAGAGAGAGAGAGAGAGAGAGAGAGAGAGAGAGAACACAGAAATAAAGGCAGGGAGGTTAACCAGAGCTGAGCCCCGGTAGGATACACTGCACTGGGGAAGGGGAGTGCTGAGCCAGTGTAAAGGGGAGAGGCCACAGCGTCTTACCCAGCCACTTGCACAGGCCGGAACATGCTAGCGCGTCATCGCGTTCTGGCAGTGCTTGGGCCAGCTGTTGCGCATGCGCAGAAAGGGTCGTGACGCCACACACCACCGAATTGAACTCCGCTGCTTCGCATCTAAAAGAGGGATGAGTGGTGAAACTGCCATTGTGTCAGCAATGTGCGACCAGACGAAGTCAACGACTCCGCTGTTATGAGGGTAGCGACAGATTGTTTTTAAAAGTGCTAGAGTGGACAGTAGACTTTAGCGATACCATTATATTACCTATTTCTTGTCTCTTACATAAAATTTACAAGGTCCCCTATGCGTTATTCTGGAAACGACTGGAAGGTGGGAGCCATCTTCTTTTTGTTCTGACTCGATATGCTTATTCTCTACCGCTGGAAAACGTTCTGAACCGTACGTGGTTTTTGGACAGCTTCCGAGACTGGTGGTTCAGCACTGCCTTTGAACAAGGAACGATGGATGGCGTTCGATGACGTCATTGCTTGAAGCTGCCTTGTGTGACGTCATGGGGGCAGCAAGATGCGGTCACAAATTTTGGGAATCTGTCACGTCACACGGTGACCATAGCGAGTGGAATCTGCGTCAACGCGAGAGACATCTGCATCATTCATAGTGAAGCTGCTGAAAGTCAGTTTTCGCGTTTGATGAGGCACCTATAGCCTTAATCTTACGTGTGCTTGCCGTATCGTACGTCGTCTTCCGTTCGATGACTATATACCACGGTGCCACTCGGAGCGAGGAAACGAAGGCACGGAGGAGTCGGAAAGGGAACGGAAGAAGAGACAAGGCGGCGCGCTCTAGAAACGTCAAACGGAAGCCACCTAGCCAGTACGTGGGCCGATCCATCGAACGCGAAAGCCAGCCCCGTAGCATAGTGATCGGTGAAAGTGATTACTACGTTGGAAACACGGTGGTTCAACGTCGGTATATCTTTCCGATCGGTTTGACCACTGTCCATCCCGTTCTTCTTGGACAAGCTTCGATCTCCTTTCTATAGTCATGCGGGCGTCGTGGCGTGCGGGACTGAAGAGAAACAATCGCTGTGCTGCTCCTCCCCCCCCCCCCCCCTTACACACACACCTCCTCATCATTGTGCAGAAGGCAGACCACTTGCATGTTATGTATTGGTGGCCACCTTTTGCCTGATTGCCGGTGTTTTGACGGCCCTTTGCGATCCGGTACGATCGTCGTCCGCTGTAATTCTTTGTGCTTGAAAGCGCTGTCTTACCCTCTCTTTCCGTAAGAAGAGTTGGGGCATGTTAGTGTCTTTCCACGTGGATAAAGGAGAAAGCGTAAACAAAAAAGGATAAGAAGATGGCTTTGTACGAGATAGATGACGAGCAGATGAGGCTTTTCAACTTCTTTTGTGACGTCTACGGGTGTACGAGATACGCAGATTTGGGGTTCCGATAAACGAGCAATTATCGTTCGTCACGCGCCTTACACCTACCCGTTTTTCCCCCTCAACCAAAGATTCAAACGTTGATAGCCAAGAGGTTGATGGTGCTTGCTTGTAAGCGGTAATGATGAAAAAGTATGACATGGTTGTTTGCGCTTGTGGACAATGTGAACGACGCGCTTCTATGATGACTTAAGCACAATGAAGAGAAGGGGAGGCACTATATGACTTATGCATGTCGTTTCTTTATGACGTCACTATTGTGCAGCAGCCAGTAATCGATTGATATGTGGGGTTTAACGTCCCAAAACCAGCATATGATTATGAGACACGCCGTAGTGTAGGGCTATGGAAATTTCGACCACCTGGGGTTCTTTAACGTGCACCCAAACCTGAGCACACGGGCCTACAACATTTCCGCCTCCATCGGAAATGCAGCCGCCGCAGCCGGGATTTGAACCCACGACCTGCAGGTCAGCAGCTGAGTACCTTAGCCACTAGACCACCGCGGCGGGGGCGCAGCAGCCAGTAAGGAGGGAAGCTTCACTTCGCTTCGATACGCTCATCTTGAGATGCACAGAATGCGGAAGCTGTAAATTGTATGTTGAGGATATATTAAATCTCCCTAAAAAGCTACCATTTGCTTTGTTTGTTTGTTTGCTTTTACGTTTAACAGAGTGGAGGACAGTTCTCTTATCAACGTTTTTGTAAGCTTTCCCTGGAAGTGCGTAATCAGCGGCACGCGTTCTAATCGGTCTGATGTTGAACACGGGTGCAATTGTAATTGTAACTGACAGCGCAGGCATCAAACGCGCGCTCATAAACCATCTCGAGTAACGTTTTCGCAATAATATCACTTGCTTTGCGATCTCTGTGTTACTGATGATTAGGTGAGAGCTATTCCGAAAATAAATTTCAGCTTGAAGTAGGCGCTCGTCCGATGATGTCCGGCTTTTACTGCTGGTGCCATTCCGCCCCCCCCCCCTTTTTTGTTTTTTATTCTTCAACATCACGTCAAATATTATTCCTTCCAAACTTGTCACTGTTCTTGTATTCTTATCGACTACCTGAACTTATATTTCTAACGAGAGTGGGGGAAAATCCGTAAACAGGGTGCATGGGCTAAGGCCGACGTGTCGACTAGCGGACTTGTCATCTTCACGGCTGCAGCTGATGATGCGGATGGAGAATGGTGGTATTAAGCGCAGCCTGTGTTCTTTTTAATGCTCTACACCCAAAAATGGTGCCAGCACCCCGTTCAGCTTTGCACAGAGCTGTATTTAGCTGGGGGTAGTATGCAGTGTGGTCGCTCATCTGCGGCGCCATTAGATAAAAAAAAGAAAAAGAAACGTGCGGGTAGTTGGAATAGCGCGCACCTCAAAGTATTTTCTTTATTTTCTGGTTCAATTGAACACGGTGCCCGACACGACGCTTTACGCTATATAGATCGTTGTTCGCTGTTTTTAAGCAGTTATTAGCTCACAAACATGTTCTTTTTGGGTCACTGCTGTTGCTGAGAACGTTATGTTGTGCTTATCGCACATTAGTATACACGAAAGTACAAAGCGAACTTATATTGGGAATGGAGAGAGGTCTCCACATCCGAACGCGCCCAGGGTGCCTCATTGTGTAAGACCGACTCCAGCTGTCCAACTGCTTACAAACTTAGCGAGCTTATATAGCTCTGAGACCACACTTCCGTAAGCACTCTTCGTTGCATAGGGCAGAGACTTAAGTGTTGCCGTTGGATACGCGAGTGACCAAGCCTGTAGGTACATGCCGGGGCTGTTAAAGGTCCCGAGTTTGCCACGGGTCGTGACGTCACCGCACTCGATGCCACTGGGAAGACGACGCCGCGGACACAAAAGCGAGGCGTCGCCTCCGAAGGAGCCACTGAGTAACGTCCGGGGTCAGAGGTCGCGCATGTGCAGCTTGTAATCTGGGCCGTTTGTGCGAGTCACCAGGAAATGACCCGTGGCCGGCGATTAGGCGGTGAAAGTGATCCACTTGTTTCGGGCCCGCTTAAGCGCCGTCGCTACGCTCCAAACTTTGCGACGCTCCTCCCTCATCGGAGAGATACGATCAAGCACTGATCCATATGTGTGGTCCCAAACTATACCGGAAACCAATGAGACAGACGGTGAAGCCCCATAATCGCCGGTGTCATCGTCGGAGCGAATTGGTTCGAAAATTGCTTCTCTCGTTACGGCTCCGCTTTCAATTGCACCTTCTAGGACTTGTAACTGGTTAATGATTATTGTAGATGGCGCTGCTTGTAAACGGGTGTCTCTGGTTGACCTACTGGTTAACTTTCCCATCAGTCGAACGGGACTTCGCTTCCTTATTGATTATTTTTATAAGAGAAATGATTGGGGAGGGTAGGACGATCACGTGGGTAACCTCTATACACTGCATATGCCGTGGAGAGCACTGCGGATTCGTGGAGACATTAATTTAGCACCTGGTGCGCCTTCGTGTTTGCAGCGCTTGCGTATTACAAATTACGAACTTTGGGAAGAGTGACGGTGCGAATATTCGGACGAGCCTTGCTAGCGTGCCTGGCTGCAAAGCGCAATTTCTCTTTTTTTTTCTTCTAAAGTGGGCCCTAAGGCACTGAGCGGGACTTTGATTTGGATGAGTTGGTACGTTGTTAGCTGGAAAAAACAGTGAAAAACTGGAGTGTGTGTATGTGTTTCTGTGTGTTCGTCTATCTTTTTTTTGCGCTGTTTTTCACAGCTTTAGGGTTGCTTCGCAGCAACAGAACGGTTAGCATTATCAGATGCGGAAGTATCATGCCTCGTGTATACTTTGCGTCGTGTCTCATCATCAGCCCGCGTATGGTTTTGTTGCCACTTTCTGTCACATTGTGCGTACGTGGTGGCTCTTTGTTTTCACTGTTGCGTTTTCCAGAAAATGGCGAGTCAGCGCAGTATATAGTCCGTCATTCCTCTTCTGGTCCCCCCTTTTCGGTCGTTGTTTCTATTCCTTTAATATAGCTTGGCAGCGAGAAGGAGGTTTGCGAAACTAAAGCGAAGTGCTTTTTCTTTTGTTTATTCGAAATATTGTTGAAGTTTAATGAAGTTTGATGTAAGATATATCTAATGATGCGCAAGTCGGTTACGAGAGATGCAGGCCATGCATACGATGGCGTTTTTTTAATGAACTAAAGATACAAGAGTGATTTATATACAATAATTACGATTGTTTATTGTAATAGTTTTATATTAACCGAGTTTCGAAATCAAATCTATTATATAATACAAAGACGATGATTGCTATAGTTACGCTTTAACGGTGGCTGCCTATAGCTATTGCAAACTAAGAACAGACAAGGAAGAATATTTTTGTTGATCGGTGTCCGTTCTTACGTTGTGCTAAGCTGCACTCGTCCCCCGTATTAATAATAATAATAATAATAATAATAATAATAATAATAATAATAATAATAATAATAATAATAATAATAATAATAATGCTTGGCCGTGGCGTTTTGGGTTCCCGAGCACTACGTGCGCTCTTCGAAGTAGTGTTTTACCAAACTTTCAAAAGCCCGGCGCCTATGTGAAAGGTAATACGGAATCGCAAGAACATGAAACAAAGGGGCACCCTTTGTGCTAAGCAGCGAAGCTCTCGCTAATTTATCGGCGCTATTCTGAAAAGGGGTGGATGAGCGCTGGATCGTTGCGTAACGTGGCATGCTACTGCGGAGCCTAGAAAGGCTTCGTTTTGTTTGTTCTTGTTTTTAGAAACGCCGTCACGAAAGGCCGTCGATCGCAGCGCCTCATTAACATGCGCAGCCCGTATGTCTTGGTGCGCACCGGCGCGCCTCTACGCAGCTCGGCTAGAAAGCGGCCAGTTACAACAATTCCGAGGCAAGCGGCGGAGGCTTCCTTTGTGAATCATCTCCGACAAGATTTTGCCCATCGCCGCGCTTGTGCGTGAGGTGGTTTGGATACTTTTGGAACAGGGAGCGGCTCCTTTCAAAGCGGAGCGAGTGACTCGGAATGGTGTGGGCGGAAAGCACGTTTTATTGCCGGCTCATGATTTTCGATGGCTTCTCAGGGTGTGTGCACTGCCCTCGGGGGACCATTCTGACTCTCGGCCATGTTTTCCGAGACTACTTTCAGGTGATTCGAAATTCGTCGCGTATAGTCGTAAATTTGCCATCCGTGCTCGAAAAAATCGGTCGACTTCAAAGCCGACTGGAGCTATAGTGTAATGGTGTACGGAGAATGAAGTAGATCGTATTCTTTGTGAAACGCACCGACTAAGTGTAGTGCAATGTTTATGGAGCTGATGGCTTTATTTAATATTTTAGTATTTTGTCTAAAAGTGTTTAAAATCTGAACCTTGTTAGTCATTTGGTTTCGGAGGGGTTAATCGTACCGAACATTCACGAAAAGAAGTCTATTGAATTTCAATATTTGTAAGGGCTGCTGAAATTCGACTAATATTCTAAGAGCAAGGCTTGAAGATACACAAGGAATACGTGGAGATCACTCGCATGAAATGGGAAGAGACTAAAAAATAAAAACGCCGAATATGTTTGTGTACGCACCCTAGAATTAATGAGAACCCTCATCTTTGTTTATTCGTTGAAAACTAGTTGTTATACCTGACAAGAGAAAGGGAGATAAAGGCAAACGATAGACAAGGAGGTTGACCACAGAAAGTCATCGGTTGGCCACAATGTATTTGGGAAAGGAAGTGCGACAGCATGATAGAGAAGCCCGTGTACGACACTTCACAAGGTCGTTACTAGGACACTGTTCAAGAACTAGGGATCAAAATGTATCCAGTAAAATCTTTGGCCCGCCACGGTGGCTGCTGACGCGAAGGCCCCTGCACTGGTTTGATCCCGGCAGCGCTGGTCTCTGTGTGATGGGGGCGGAATTCCGGTGGCTCGTGTACTGTGTGTGCGACGCCAGTGCGCGTTAAACATCATCATACATGGCTGGTGTTCCATATATGGCGTTGTTCCATATATGGTGTTGTTCCTTATATGGTGTTGTTCCATATATGGTGTTGTTCCATATATGGAAACTTGGACCATAAATGGTCCAAGTTTCCGCAAAAACCTTGCTTACCTCATAAAACGGAAAAATTAACCGCCGGCGGCGTGAACATGGGTGGTGCAAAAAAAAAAAGAAACATCGCGTGATGACGTCTCTAACTGATATTACTTTAGAGATCTGGCCGATATTTTCGACATCTGGATAATGTCGCACAGCGTGACATTACATGGTGGCGTCATACCATGTCGCTTGGTCATACCTGGGTCTCAAGATCCCACAGTCGGCACAAACTGAAGGCAGCGGCAGAAATATTTCTGGAGAGGACGGAGGCGCAATGCGTAGCAGATGATCAGTACAGAGAAGAAAAATTTGCGCCTATCTATCAAGTAAACGGTGAAGATTGGGTGAAACGTTGTTCATTGCGTCATGAATCGTGACCTTCAATATTATTCTGGTTCATTTTGTTCTTGTTAAGCTTTTGTTCTGTCATATGGCCCGATAGATGGGTGGCTAAATTCTGTTTTTCCAGTGTTGTTGATTTTTATTTTGTATGTTCTGGTTAAGTCTTTCAACAACATTTTTGTTACTCGCAGATCTTTCGGTTTCTGCATCTGCTGTAGATCGGGCGCGGGTTATGCGTGGAGGGACATGTGCTGTCTTAAGTGCTTCGTCCTTGAAAGGTGAGTTTTCGGCTTCGATTTGTCCTAAGCGATTGGTAAGGTAACCCTGGCAGTGATTTTTTTTTCATTCCGCCACTCATTCTTTTATTCTTGTATCCTCTGTAAGGTATTACGCTGGTGTGAAATAAATAAATAAATATGATCGAACTTAGAAAGACTCATCTCTGCTACTAAAATGCCTTTGAAGAAGTTAGTTCACTCGTGCACAATTACAAAATATGGCAGCTGTGTCGTACGTCTTCTCAATTCTACATCCCCAGTCTGCGTCACCAGAGAAACACGACGCCTATGGCAGCTGACCGGGAGCTGTGCACAAGAAACGGGATCGTGTTCAGAGGGTCCGGGCTCTCCTAACAATGGCTTCAGGCCGGCGCGGTCCAGCGCCATCGGGACCCAGTGGACAGCTAGAGACATCCCTTCCTGTCGGCTGGGGACGGCAGGCCGATTATATGACGAGCTCCCCCGGTGCAGTTCGCCACGGCCCCAGTAGATGGGAACATAAAAGATGAAAATGACGATGATGAGGCAGGAGAGGGCGACTCTCATCGAGCGCTTAGGCTTGCCTGCCGTGTGTATTCAAATATAAGATCAACGGTCCTTAAGGCTTAGTAGAACGTAGCAGCACAAGACAAGTGAGAGTGTACAGGAATTAGGACTTCGAACGGTGCGCCGGTCACACACATGCGTATCTGTTGGCGTCGCTTTCCAATAACTTCGTGCTCTATCGATCGGGGAATTGGTGGCGATCAGCTGTTTGTGGTATGGAAGCGTGGTCTTTTATCCGGGAGACTTGTAATTTCACGATGCTACGTTTCTTATTGCCTGAATATGAGTGACTGACCTGCTTGTTGCCTGCCGCAACTGAAGCTCACCCCTACACAGCAAGGGGACGAAAGTCTAATTACTGGCATGGAAGGAAGTGAAGACACAGCATTGCCTAATGTGACAGGACAGACAAACAAAAAGAAAGAAAGAAAGAAGAAAAAAGAAAGGAAGGAAGGAAGGCAAGAATGAAAGAAGAAAAGAAAAAGAAAGAAGAAAAGAAAGATGAAAGGAAGGAAGGAAGGAAGGAAGGAAGAAAGGAAGAGAAGAAAGAAGAAAGAAAAAAAGAAAAAAATGTAAGAAAGTGCTCTTGGGTGACGTAAAAGTGCACATACTAATTGTGGTCCTGAATTACGCATATCTTATCCTGAACGATACGCTAAATTGACTTAATGACTTGTGAAACCTGTTGCCTCTCCAAATCTGCGATATATTTTTTTAATCCTTAAGTTGCTGAAGAACAGCGCAGATGTGAATCGAGGAACACGGCTGCGCCTTGAACTAGGGACTTCACAATTTCAATGCCCGTCCGGTGACTATATATTCCGAGCCAAACTGAACACTCTGCTGGTGTTGTATCTGAACGAATGCGGTACGCCGGGGCAGTTGCCACCCTCTCGGGAAAGTGGTGGTCGTCTGTAGGGAACACGAGGGCTGAGGGATGGGAACTGTCTGGTTGCTCGGGAAAAGAGCTTCCCCGCAACGCGCGCCATGCCATCCAGTCGTCTCCGGTTCGGCTGACTCAGCCTACAGCCACCCCCCTTTCGTTTCCCTCGACTCCCCAAACTGTCCCATCCCTTCGCCGCCATCCGGTACCACGTGATTTCCCCCTCCTTTCTTCCCCGCGCTTTCTCTTCGCGCCATTTCCTCTGATAATCCCTCCACTTCCTCAACTTTTAACACTGCGTGCCCCCCCCCCCCCCGTTTTTTTGTTGGAAACGCACGTATACTGACACGCTGCTTTCTCTGCGCCTGCTCCCAGCGTGAATGTGCGACTAATGCATTAAGAAGTGTTGAGCATACATGTTGATGCGTTTCAACCTGGTCGTTATGAGCTCGGAAGGCGCGTGACAAAGCTGTTTTCGCTTCCGGTAGAAGAAAAACGGAAGTCCGATGTACGGGCCCGGCGTCACCCATACACCTATAACGTGGTGCACCTCTTGCGTGGGATGCTCCGGGACTTCAGGAAATGAAGCAGTACGTCGCCGAACGCTCGGATTTTGGCGTTTAGCCACGCGGTTTCAGCCGGTATATCGCACGTCAGGCCGCTTGATTGCACCTTCGTACGGTTGGCACGTGCAATGCGCATGGTGGCAGGACGTTTTTGCCGCGTTGATGTAAAGGAAACAGAGGATAGTAAAGTCCAGCTTAAATGAGACATTTATAGCAGCTGTACGGTTGGTTTCAGGCCAGGATTAATAAACATAAAATTCTAAGTCAAAAATAAGACGAACGAGGCCATAACTTTCGTTCTATTTAGCTGATTTGACGATGAATTTTGACCTTCTAATTACTTCTGCTTATCGTTAAACTGCCCGAATGAAAAAAAAATCGAAGTAATTGTCGGGTTGTTGTTTATAGCTTAGTGTTCTAGCGCGGAAAAATGGCCGAGTAAGCAGATATCAGTGCACGCGCCGGCACGGTCATTCGGTGTGAATGTGTCGTACTAATAAAGAAGGAAGTGGACGACACATGCATTATTGTAACGGGGTTGTGACGACGAAAAAGGCTCCATTGAGACTCGAAAATAGAGGACCTCTTACTGGGTGAACTTGTGCACGGGAAATGAACGGTTAAAGTGTGAGGAATTCACGCTGTACACCGAGAGCGGCGAGAAGAGTCGTGGGTCGTCGAATAATCTTCTCTGTAGTAAGGCGTGTCAGCATTTACACAAGTGCCATCGAAGATTCCTGCCTCATTGTTGCTGACTGGGCTAGTTCCAAGCTAGACTATACTGTTCTAGTTGCATGCACAACCTTATCCGAATATTCTAAAGCAAATTGAAAGGTTCTCAGACACTCGGGTCTGGTTTGCTGGGAATACACGCGTAAAGGACTGGTTACACATAAATACAGAAATAAGCGCGCGCGGCAATATTAGAGGTATATGGACAACTGCACAGCGGCTTATCTATGCACGTCCCGCAACGACGTCTTTTCTGCTTCTTATAGTCCTGCAACACTCCGTGCATGACTTTTGCCGTTTCAGTCGCGCCACGGTCGTTTCGCCTTTTCGTACAGTCAGAAAGCCAGCCAACACAATTTCCCAACCCAAAAATATCCATTATGCGTTTTTCAATATGTATGACCATTTATGGTTTTCTCGCCACTATCACGGTGGCGCCCTCGTGCGAAGCACTCTTACATGGACACGCGTCGAATGCAGCTCTTGGTTGAGTCCCACTGATAAACATTCCTCAGAGTATTTAAAAATAGTAACATCATCGATAGCCCGCCTGTGTGGTGGTGTAGGTCTTCTTCCCTCTGTACAGGGCTATACAGCCAAGCCATGAACCATTCGAAATGTCGTTTTCATTTCCTCCTGTCGACCCCAACTCTCGATCTTCTCTTATTTTGTCATCCCTCTCTCCAGAACAGCCACTCTGGAGAGTACCCCTTTCCGAAAGCCACGTGCTGTCAATCCTTCATGGCTGCCCACTCCAGTCTGAAGTGTTGTTTTCGCCACAGCCACAGTCCCTGAATCTTCTTCATTTCGTTCTGGCATACGGGCTGCACTCTCACCCATTTCATTTCCCGTCTTCCCTTTACAGGAACTACACCCATACTTCTCGACATCCCCTTTTCACTTGAACGTGGCCCTCTCCCCAATCTCATCTCTGCCCCCCCCCCCTTTACAGCTACACTTTCCCGCTTCTCGCATTCCGTTTTGTCCTGAGATACCCTCCCCCCAATTTAGTTCCCCCGTCATCCCTTTATGAATCTCCCCCTACTCCTCGACGTTCCCGCCTTACTCCTGGCCAGCCCTCTCCCCAATTTTTTTTCACATTATTTTCTTTAAAGCTACTCTTCCTACCCCTCGCGTCCCGTTTTGTTTCTGCATATACCCTCTCCCCAATTTCACTTGTCTTTCCCTTCTGCTGCAGCCCTCTCCCTGTTCCCTAGTCACGCTCTGCTTCCTCTCTATTTCAGTTCTGAATCGCGTTTCTTCCCACGTTGCATTATTATTCACGCGGAGTTGAAGCTTCCCCTACGCTTCCCTCTCCATTTCACTCTCCTATTTCCCCCACCCTCTCTCTCGGCTGCTATCGATCTTTTCCACGCTACCCACGTTGAAGCCTAGGCACGTGCGGAAGCTTGTGATCCTTTCCGGCAGCAGCCTCCTGCAAGCCCCTTATATTCCCGGTTTTTCCCATTATATTCGTCCGTGTTCTGCAAGCCTTACGTGACGAAGTGGAGAGCTGAGGAACGAGATGAAAAAGCGATGAAGGAGATCTAAACAAGGAAGAAGGAAATGGGGGTTGAAACAGTGGGGCCGTTTCAATATAACGCTGTCAGTCGTAAACAATTAATTCTGCAGCGTCGCGGAGCTTATATATAAAGTTGGTTAGGCTCATCCATTAGAATTCTTTTAGCAAGCGGTATACACATTCGCTCTCGCTTGACAGCGCATAAATATATATATATATATATATATATATATATATATATATATTGCGTAGCTTCGTTAAAGTGCCGTTGTTCCGACATGTGCCACTCGAAGAGGTTTTTCGTATTTGAGGAATCAAACGAACCGTGAGGAGGATGTCAAGATATTGCATTTTTTCTCCCCGTCAAGAGTGTCTGAAGAGGTATACAAAGGAACATCGAGAAGTGGCAGTTTGGTTACACTGATGCCATTCCATCGGAACGAAAAATATTAGGCCTGTTTCACGTGCACATCTTCACGTTAAAAGCCCGTACAGTTCTTCACATCGTGTTATTCTGTCCCATAACGTATACTTGTCAGGTAGACGTGCCAACACAGCGAGGACGGCCCGTCAAACGACGTCGCTAACGAAATCCCCACGGCACAGTAAATGCCGGGAACACAACAGCGAGCGTTATATCTCCAGTATTTGTTCGCCAGAGGACTACGACAAAAAAGAAACTTAACAGAAATACACGCATGCCAGCTGCGTTTGTCGCCTCGTCTTGTTACCAGGACGACTGTTACTTTTTCGATGTAACGTGGGAATGCTTCTGATGTTTTTCCCGCCACAGTGGTATGGGGAAATGGTGCTCGACTGTTGACTCAGAAATAGAAGGGTCGAATCCCGTTCGTGGCGGCGGCATTTTCAATAGAGTCGGGAATGCTTGAGTCCCGTGTCCTTAGATTTAGGCGCACATTAAAAAACCCCAGGTGGTTGAAATTTCCGGGGCCCTCCACTATGACCGCTCTCATAATTACACCGTGGTTCTGGGACGTAAACGCCGACAATTCTTGTTAATAACTGATGTTCTATAGCCGGCATCGGCTAATCAAAATACAGACTGCTGAAACGTATAATGCGCCCGGCTCAGTGTTAAAAAAAAAGTACGGAAAATGCGTGCAAACGGTGTGCCATCACAAATGGCACACAATCACGGCCACACGTATACGTCACACGTGTTTCATTGCATCAATAAATGCGTGCAATGATTGAGAGATGGCATTTCGGTAGCTCTGGTAGCGCCCGCATGAGCCAACGGCCGGTCGACTTGCGCGAAGAAGAAATCAAAAGCCTTAGCAGTCAACTTTCACATAGACCCCCCACCGCCACGTGCAGGGTTGATTCCCAATGTTTGGGCACGCGCCCACCAGTTTTCGTGCCTGCTTTCTTTTCCGCCGTTGCACACCTCTTGCAGTAATTAAGGACGTTTGTGGTGTCTTGCCTTCTGCATTATAGCCATGTTTATATGACCAGTCTTTTTTTTTTTTATGAATACTTACCTATAGAGTGTTTGAGCTTTTTGTTATTCTAAGCGTGTATCCACGTGTCTTTCTTTGTGGTTGACACCTCCCGCACCCCCGTCTCGCCGCTGCATCTATGATGTCACTAAAAGCAAACTACAGTGATATATCCTCACAGCATGTCTTCTTGCAGCTAGATATTTCCCATTTCTTTGTCACTTGTTGCGAGGACGTGCATAGTTTCTCACGAGGTTATTAGGTTGGCTGGCTGATTAGGGCCCTCTGCATTCTCGTTCTTGCCTGCTAATTAGCAGCTTGTTTACGTAGGCTAGCTCGGAAGTTCCGCAAAACCTCTCCGCGTCCACAACGAGTGGGCTATATATTTAGCAGGGCTCATTCAGACCGCCTTTTGTCTTTCTGTGAATATTTTTTTCATTATCCGCGGCTTATTCGAAACCATAATTTTGGCATCTATAGACTATTTAGCGGATGAGTGAGTGTGCTGTCATGTAGGGCTGTTAACATACGTTTTTTTTGCATATTTAACAACTAATCGAACAGTGTTATACAGTAAACGCACGTGCATAAAAACGGTTGGGTTGGAGCGTACGATGTGATCAAGGCCATATTGATTCACGTCGCCATGTAAAAAAAAAAGAGCATCGGCTCAGCTAAAGGTGGTGGCGGTGCCCAGATGTTGTAGGTAAAAAGGGCTATATCAACCTGTGCCCATCGTTATCAATGACTATTGGTGGAGGATCTTTTTTTTTTTATATACGAACTAGCACCGAACTTGGAGCTTCCGAAGCTCGCGACGATAAAACAAAATCTTTTATAAGAGTTCACGCAGTTCCAAATGCATGTGCCTCAAACCGCATGGAGGCGATGGCCACGTTTTCCTTCTCACTCACCTGTTACGTCATGACATGACTTTTTGCAGCGCTCGTATTGACACTGACGCCGCTGGTGGTCATTTTTTTTGTTTCATGAAGTATGTGGCTTTCGCCTTAATATACGGTCCTATATAAATATGCGTTCTCATTTGCTATGTTGATGGTGTTTATAGTATATATGCGAATGCTATTACTGAAGGGAAGTGGTACTTGGGGAGCAGTTTATGGGTTCTGTTCAAAGCATTGCCAGGAATAAAACTAAAAAAAAAACTCCGGTAAATTGAAGTAGGAGAGAAAGAAATATGACGTATAATGGCATGACAAAGATTAAACTGGGAGATCAATTATTTTCAAAACGATTATTATATATTTTCTTTTCCTGTTAAAGTTGTATGAGGAAAGACGGAGTTGACTTGGGTGTCGTCGCTTCGAAGCAAGACCGCCATCTCATCGATGCCGATGAAGTAAAGAAGAAGCGATAGAGAAGGTTCAGATGAGTTTGGCTTCGAACGTTACCCTCCAATTACTTCGTGGAACTAACCAGTCCAAACAACGTCAAACAAGGAAACAAAGAAAAAAAAACAGCGCATGGTCGTCATGGACCGCGTGCGACTAACTCACTTCCTGGAAGAGTCATTAGCGGTGACGCTGAAAGAGTCCGTAGCACACTGAAGAGAAACACAGCACAAACACACGATGTGAGGATGGAACATCGCAGTGATCGGAAGAAGCACAAAATGTGCCCGGTTTTCTGTTCCGCTCTGTTGACTGCCGTCTTAATTGATCCGCTGTCGAGGCTTGGCGACACCGAAGACGCCCCAACAAAACGGGACCGGAAAGGCAAATCGTAATATCTATGTTCGCAAAAATTATCTTGACGTGACTCGTCTTGGGTAGCAGGGAGGCTTCGAGACATGGATAAAATTGTAGTTGTGACGTTCACATAAGCGAAGGGGCTATTCATATCAAAGATTTATATTCAACTGGAGGAACGCAATCACATCGCCTATTTCTAGTATTAGATAGATAGATAGATCGATAGATAGATAGATAGATAGATAGATAGTAGATAGATAGATAGATAGATAGATAGATAGATAGATAGATAGGATAGATAGATAGATAGATAGATAGATAGATAGATAGATAGATAGATAGATAGATAGATAGATAGATAGATAGATAGATAGATAGATAGATAGATAGATAGCTAGATAGATAGATAGATAGCTAGATAGATAGATAGATAGATAGATAGATAGATAGATAGATAGATAGATAGATAGATAGATAGATAGATAGATAGATAGATGAGATAGATAGATAGATAGATAGATAGATAGATAGATAGATAGATAGATAGATAGATAGATAGATAGATAGATTTCTCTATCTTCCACAGCCGCTGCCTCGCTTACCACGCACTTACCCCACAGCTAGGTGAGTATTGCATCCTAACAACTTTTTGCCATAGGTGCGACCCTTGGCGGTTAATAAGGTGACAATGTAGTAATTAATGTGAGGTTTATGACGAAGTAGATGGTGCAGTCGGGTGCATGAGGTGTTTGCAGCAGGCAAGATGATCCTGAGACGCCATGGTAACAATGGATCATGACAGCTCATTTTGCACTTTTTCCAAGTTATTCGAAGAACGTTATCTTGTTTAACACACTTGCGTGGAAAGCATGTTGCCAATTTCCAGGTTTTGAAGTAGATTAGACCACACACTTGGCGGCGTCGACATTCTCACAGTACGGTATACGATGGCACACCCGAACGTTTGCATTGTGGCTAGATCTGCTGCATTTCGGAAGAAATTCGAGCTTCAGCCAAGCTTTCTTTTTTCTTTTTTTTTACAGTGGCCTGTCAAAACCATATTTTCGTTGCCAACGACTTTTCAGATGACGACGGACAGATAGCAAGTCCGCGGCATCATTTTAACGGTGCTTGAACTCTTCAGCTGGCTTCATGTTACTGCACAATCGGCGCTGCACTGCAGCTTCTCGCATCGAAAGAGACAAGCGGCGCACTCACGCTATTGCTTATAGACTTCGATAGCGACTCACAAGAGTGGAAGCTTGGGCTGGTTGGTGCGTAGTCATATTTGCAAGTTTTTTTGTTTTTTTTTTTCAGCGTGCAAACATAGGGAAAAATAGGGACAGGGTAGACAGGAAGGTCGAGGCATGGATCGATGCTTGGCGGGAAAAACGAACATCGCATGTACGCTGCTCCGCGCGTTCATCCGAAAGACAATATTTTGTCAGTGCAATAGCAAACTCGGCAATGGCAATAGCAAACTCAAGTGGAGTACGGGATTACCCTTAGGCTCTGTGCTCGCATGGCGTGCAAAAAGCACACGCGACGAGCCGTATGGGCTCCTTGATCAATGCTTTCAGTATAGCCCGACGAGCGCCCGTCTATGGTAAGCCTGTCCAGGCGTCTATATATATATATATATATATATATATATATATATATATATATATATATATATATATATATATATATATATATATATATAATATAGCGAGCTCTCACTGTAGGGGAAAGAAACAAAATAAATTGTCCCCAACCTCGTCATTTTGGTCTTTTGCTTCCTTTCCTTTTCTTTGCTTCTTTCCGACAAAGCCCCCCTACCCCTCCTTTCAGAGCTCCCCATGCAATCGCCGTTTCATTTCCTCACGTATTCGCTATTGAAACCATGCAGTGTAGGGAAAGCCTAAGTTTCACGCTATAGACAGAAATGGGCGCATATTGAGAGCTTGCGCGTGGCGTAAAACGCGCGACGCACGATTCTTAGAGACTTCAGCTGCGCTTATACGGAGATCTCAAGAAGCGTTACATCGCAATGGCAGCATTGATGACGCCATGACATTGTCCCTTCAGAAAGCATGGTCTGTACAACAGTGTGTACCGACAGCGTACTACTGTGTCGTCAAATATATATCGCCGAAGCAGCGCGTCTGCCTCTTGGATCCCAAGAAAGGGGAAAAAGCTGACGTTTCAAATTTCACTGGTTGATCGAACAGCGAAGAATGAGTACGATGAACGTCTTTTTTCGGTACAGCTGCTTCGCGTTGCGTTACCAGTGTAGTGATTGTATTTTTGCAACAATACTGACGATTGGACGAGTAGATGCTGATTTGAGGACTTTTTCAGCGCAGAACGGGCCAGAGAGAAAATGGAACAGCCCGCAATGGTCACCAATAGACAACATTGCGCCTGTGTGTGTCTGTTTCTTTCTGGTATCAATCAATCAATCAATCAAGCAATCAATCAATCAAGCAATCAATGTATATGTGATCAAGTTAATACGAAAATGATTACATAAGGATTTCGACCATTAGCCTGTGCGGCTGGTTATTGGTCCAACATATTACGCGAGTATTTTATTAGCTGTTTGGAGCAGAGGGGAAATTAATATGACTGTGAATCTTAATACCAACTCAATGACGGAATAGCTTCAAGGTATATTACATATGCTTAAATAAACTTTGCAATAAATACAAAATTGCCGCTGTAATTTAAGTAGACAGACAATGGAGAACAACTTAAAGCATACACTGCAGGAATACAAGACATAGGGACCCAAGGAAAAAATATACGTGCAGATTTTGGGGAGAAGATTGCGTTGAAGAACCGAAACAAAATTTTCAAGTAAGGAAAGAAAGAAACGTACGCAAGGTGTGTCAGAAGAAAAATAGTATGGACGTGAGCAATACGTGCAGATTTTGGGGAGAAGATTGCGTTGAAGAACCGAAACAAAATTTTCAAGTAAGAAAAGAAAGAAATGTACGTAAGGTGTGTCAGAAAAAAATAGTATGGACGTGAGCTTTAGTTAAGAACATGATTGGTTTACAAAACACATTTTGCAGGTGGAATTAACGTTGCGTGCAAGTATGTGCTTGTGTTGCGCGGGAGAGCTGGCTGCACTGAAAGTGATACATAACTTCATTGATATCGAAAAAAAAAGAAACAGACGTCATTCATGTTGTCAGTCAGAAACTATTCGCCTGATATGTCGTGCGATTTTTCCTAAAAGAAAGCTGACGACATAAGCGCATCTCAACGACTGGCAATGTGTACTGTCAGAACACGGCGTTACATTATTGGAAGAGCCTTCAATACCCTTAACTGTGCGCTGAACGTTCACTGCACATTTTTGCTCTTGAAGGAGCACTCCACCACCGACCCACCTCAGCTGAGCCCGACCTAGCACCACACTACTCCTAAAACTCCTTTTTTTTTTTGCTTCCAGCTATGTGTGTACCAACGGGCAAAGAAGGTGTACAAGGCAGAAGGAAGCCTCTCCTGGCGCCCCTACACTCGCGTCGGCGACGTTATTTATTTTCGTCCCCCGGTGTTCCCGTCCCAACTCCTCCCGGGAAAACCCCCGGTGAACAAGATGAATGAAAGGACGGCGAACCAGATGCGGGGAGATCGGTGTGTTCTACTTTTACGCGCGCTACTTCCTCACCGGTGGGGAGGTGAGCTTAAGGGAAAGGCTATCTCCCGTTCCCCGTGCAGCTGTCTGTGAGCCGTATACTTTTATTTCCCCTGCCCTTCCCTTCGTGGGGATGAAAAGACAGGCACCCCCCGAAGCTATGGGCGTTGCGCTACACATCTCCCCCTTCCCCCACTCGTCGAGATTCAAGGAGCACAACAGCAGCTGAGTACATCCCCTTTCCTCCCTTCAAATCCCCCTCCCTCCTCGAACGTTCCTGTCCGTGTTTGCATTGTAGTTGCGTGCAGTGTGCTCGTAGTCACATGATTTGCGGAATTCGGACATTCGCATACCCTGTGCCACTGTGCAGTGGCTTGACCGGACGTTCGAATTCGATTTGCTCCGAGCATGGGTGGTCGAGCGGCAGGCATTCGGAATCTGTCGGGCTAATGGTGTACCCCGCGCACCCTGTCCATTTTGTTACTTAGGGCGTTGGTTTCAAGGCCCAGATATGCTCAACGTTGTGTTTGCTTGAGACTAAATCCAATAACAGGCAGCCAGCGGGCAGCTGAGATTTGACTGGCCGAGAAGGAAGCACGTGTGGTCTGCAATGTAGACAAACCGTGCACTCGCTAAGCCTCGGGGAAGCGTGTATTAATTGCGCGCGCTGGGTTGGCAATTACTGCAATATTGAGGTATAAGTTGAACGTGTAATTGAGGCCGCTATTTCGATACACAACCAGCACCATGAAAATCGCCTTTTTTTGCGTCGATCCCTTTATCTCCACTATAGCAACTGCTAACCTTAAAGGAAGATGGCACGCGTTGACGTCACGCAAGTTTTCACTAGAAGGTTATTTGGGGGATGGTCGTAAATTGCTAGCAGTGATACCCAGTTTTATGACGTCACACGAGCTCGCCAGAACTTGAGTTACGCACAAGTGCTAAGCAATCGGTATATCTCACAAGTAAACAAAAAACAAAGACAAAAAATAGAAACTAGTGACTTCGTCCACGTATTCACACTATTCCGAGACAAGAACCGTATAGCAGAGAGTTACAGAACTTTTTCCATTGTTGTTCATGTAAAAGGACCACGTGAAAATGACAATCTACCCGCACTGCAGGTTTCCAGACGAGTCAAAGACAGTGCTCTGTAGAACATTGTACAGCCCATTTATTGAAAAAGCGTATACAGAGATGTTTCATGACGATAATTTCATACCAATTGCATAAAACCGTACTTACCCGCGCACAGCCAACACTAAACAGTCAGTGTTGGCTAAGGCTATACGCTGTTATTAGGCCAATTTCGCTTAAATTTCATATTCATCCATTTGTTAAGATACTCACCAAGTTTTCAAGTAGAGGTACACTAAACACTTATTCGAACAGACGACACTCTACAAAGTTCGCTTCACCGGTGCTTAACGCACTTCTCGTTCGGGCTTGTGTTACTACTCACTACCACAATACAGCGCTTTCATAACAAATATTTCCCAAGGCTTTACCTCACTGTACCCAACAACGACACCTTACTGCCTGAAACGTCGCATAAGGTAATGCCCCGAGAATCTGTCCTACATATCTCGCCGTCCGCACACACGACCGTACACAGCGCCAATTCTCACCGTTTTGCTGTATAGGAACCGTAGTAAATGCATAGTATAGACGATCCAGTGTTTGCTTTGAAGGGGAGACCCTCGAAGCACGCACGATCCAGGCTTTTCCTATTTGCGAAGCGAGGGGTGAATATAAAGACGGATGCAGTGAGGAGGTGGCGCTTCGATCGCTAGGAGTGCCATACGAACTGCTGTTGCTTTCAGTGAATCGAAGAATAACGAAAAAGAAAAATAACAGCTGCAATAGGTGTCATTGTGGGGTGGGCCGGCGGTGTAGTCAGGGTGTGAATGCGGAAGAGGAGGAGAGGTGGAGTTGACGGTGTCGGGCGACGCGGGATTCATAGTGTGGCACCCTATATGCCATCTTTCCTTTCCACGTCGCCGGCCCCAAATGAAAGACGTCAGGCGAGGAGCGTAGAATGAAATAAACGACCTGGGGAGATGCTCTTTAATAAAGCATGCTTACGGCCGTTACTGCAGCGGTGGCGGGTCCGCCTCCGGGAACTTAGAAGCGGTGTGCGTCACGCCTGATATTTTTCTAGACTCGTGTTGTTGTTTCCTTAGTTATACGCGTTGTTTATAGTGCTCAACGTATGATCCAAATGCTCCCCGGTCTAAACCAGCTCAGCCTGGTTGAGCAATGTTACGCCCGAACAGCCTGACCAAATATTATTTCTGTAGATGGCGCGAGTAAACATCGGTATCACTCGAAGGAACAACCCACGCCATTTTTTTTTGTGTGGCGTATCGACTAAGTCTGCAGTGAATATCATCCTCACTCTGACACCAGACGAAACGAGTATATTTGTGGTACCGTGGCAGTTGCAATCGTTGAACGTGGTGCGGCAACACCACGGGACATCTTCTACTAAAGCTTTAGCGGGACGTGTAGAAGTCGAATATACACTGAGTGTGACTTGGTATATCACATTTTGTTACTTCAATTTTCATTAATATATAGATCATAAAATTAATTAGTAGAAGAGATAAAAAAGGCCGGAGTTTAATTTCTTGTGTTTTTTTTTTGTTTCCTACAGCCGCACTATTACAGGAGGAAAAACAAACTTTGAACACAAGAATGCACTATATATTAGTTGGCTGAAGACGCAGCCGAAGAACGCAATGCAAGAACAAACTCACTATAAAGACATTAGGTACGTTTGAGCTTGGACTTCAAGAGTATAACGCGATAGCTTAATCGGCCCCGTGCGCCTAGCCTTCTCAAAAACTAGCCCCGCTGCAGTCCTCGGTGGACACCTCAACCGCGTCGAAAGGGAATGAACGTCTGTGCACGTAACATGGGTTGTTTCAAGCTATCCTACAGGGCCTACTTCACGAGTAACGTGAGTTCTTTCAAACTATTCTAGAGTGCCTACTTCACGAATATCGTCGGTTGTTTCAAACTATTCTAGAGTACCTACTTCACATACAGTTGCGAACACAGTGACTGTATATGGCGTCTTTATATATGCAGGAACTATAGTTGCGAAGTTCCAACTGCGCCATAACTCTTACTTTTCCGAATCGGCGAAGTACCCACTGCGTGTCACTAAGGTTGCCACGTGCACGTGGGCAGCTGAACACTTTGTCGATGCTGTTGCTGGTGATCAAAATTGTGTCTGAGCTCATTACAAAGCGCTAAGGCGTTGAGGAACACCCATTTCGAAAGGCGGGCTGTGAAGCACCCACTCGTCGCACAATTCACGTTTTCACGTTGGTGCAACTCTATGCTTCTACCACGCGATGTCACATACGTTGACGAGACTCTCACTTCATTACAGCATAAAAATGCGCAGGTTTCCACTACATGGGAGGTGGTGGGGGGAAGGTTTGTTGCAGCGCCTGCCTCCCTCTCTATAAAGTCAATGTATGGGGCAACCATTGCGCCCCCCCCCCCAACCTCATTTCGCGTGAAAGCCTGTTCATGGCATACATATAGTGTTTTTTAGGGGCGAAGCTCCTTAGGACGTAGGTCCTTCCCTCCTCTGTTGTCGTAGTAGTAATATGTAGCAACCTCTAGGTTATGAGTTGCTCAATAGATGGCGTTGTGTGTATATGTCCTTGGGAATAATTTAACGAGATGGGGTTAGTGGTTTTCACAGCATATCCACAAAGTGAATGATGATGAGTGCGGCGAAGCGTCCGCCTATGTGTCCATCCATCCGTCTGTTGGCCCGTCTGTCCGTACTTCCATCCATCCATCCGTCCGTCCGTCCGTCTGCCTGTCAGTTCGCGCTTTTTGCCGTCCGTCCGTGCGTCCGAATGGACGGACGGACGCTTCGCCCCACTCAACATAATTCACCTCGTAGATATACTGGGATTTTTTTAATGAAACCATTCGAAGCAACGGAGTTGCTCTGTGATAGGAAAGCTGCTTGCCACGCGGTATATAGGCCTGGGTTCGACTCTCACTCGAAGTCAAGACTTTCATTTCATTTATTACGATCCTAATTGATATTTCGCTCACCGGCAACGCTGGCCTCTCGCCCACAACCAACGATGCCGACGCGGGAATGTCTGTGGAACGAGCTCTTCAACGCCGTCGCTCTAATAAGTAACGCTGTTTATCGCGAGGACATCTCCCGCAATTGTTGAAAACTGACAGCAAAATGTCGGTGTCATGGTCCCACAAGAATTGACTTGGGAAGCCGGAGTTGAATTATTTAACTAGGAGTCACGATACCACCCTATGTTGCATCAGATGAAGAACGAGGGGACACGCGCACACAGTCAGACCAAACGCACTTTTTAGGCAAACGGCCTAGATGCCTCATCAACTCTCGCGTTGATGAGGCATACATTAGGCAAGTTGGTGATATTTCATTGTAAAAGATGTAAGTGTGTTCATTGATGTGAGGATTCTCGATCACAAGAATTCGTAACAAAAGAAATTTGCGGGCCCGCCGTCAATACTCCGCGCTGAGAGCTCACGGGCCCGAACGAAGACGCCGGCGTCGTCATCAATCGCAAGCAAGCACCAGCATCGATCTGGAGGCGCCAGCAGAGGTGGGGGCCCGCGCAGCCGAAGCTAAGCGGGCTCGTCGACAAGCGGATCTCGAAGTGAGAGCCCGCGAGGCAGAGGCGGCACGCGAACGGCGGCAAGGGAACCTCGAATCGCAGCCGCGGGGAGCAGCGGTCGAGCGCCGAAAGGGGTCGCTACCTGAGCTTGGTGGCGTTGACACGCGCTTCAATCGCAACTTCCAAGATTGCTCGTTCGGCCATGGCTGTAAGGTATGCGAGCATTTGTGGTTTGACAGCAACCTCACCACTATCGCCTCCGTCCCCGACGACCAGTCCCGTGCCAACGCTACTGCCTGCCATACAAGAGCCTCTAGTCACGTGCTTCACCGACGACAAAATTGTAATCTTCAAGAAAAAAATCACAGCACATCCACGGAGTGAATGATGATTGGTGGGGCGCAGCATTCGTCAGTCTGTCTGTCCATTCGTTCTTGCGTCCGCATATCTGTGTGATCCTTGGTGCATCCGTCCGTTTGTTCATTCGTCTGTCTGTCCGTCCATCTCTTTTTGCGGCCATCCCTCTGTCTGTCCGTCCGTGCGTGTGTCAGTCTGTTCGTCCGTCCATATGCCTAGTGAAAACTCCAAGCACAGCCATCTCACATCTTTTCATAATGTATTCATCATATACAAGTGCCCCCATCCAGCAGACATTGTAAGGACCGCTATTTCGGGTATGTGCCACTGGTGGTAACGTACTACGAGGGACGGACAAGCCACGCCATAAGGAGCTTCGCCCCTAAAAACGCGTCCCACATCTTTGTAATCACTAATGCGGTTCTTGTATATAATTTCATCGACACGTAAATGATGACATCCTGTGTGCATATCAGTGTGTACACTTGGATCGATATGTAAGTAATAAACATCATGTACATAAGTGCATATTCGGTCACCCCTACAAGAACGTGTGAAGTCTTCGTACGATGTGTAAACGAATGTTTCACGGTTTTTCCGATAACCATTGCAGCTTCGCCCCACTCGTGATCATTCAATTTTGTGTTTGCTGATGTGACTGTTCCTACTTTGAATAAAATTGTATTGATTTTTCGGACAGTCTGGACTCTGAATACGTGCTCTGCGTGATTTTTTTTCTCTTTTTTTATGTGTGCTATCGCTGCCTGCATTGTAGACGTGACTGCGGGCGTTCGTGGAAGTTGCTTTTGTTTCAAGTGACTTTTGCCCCCACTCTCCCCCACTATTGATGGAAATAAAGAAGTTCGTCTTATCATTAGTGCGAAACCTTGTTGGGCGCAGTAAACATTGCGAGGTGAGGGGAGGAGGGAGGCAAAAGAACTTATTCAATAAAAAAACGAAGAAAGGAAGAAGGAGAGCATAGTTTTCGCCTTTGAATTGTCTTAGGTGAACGCAAGAGACATCTGTAATTTTTTCTTCAATATTTTCTACGTCTTTTCTGATCTGACTTTCGCAGACGAGATGGATTTGAAGAGGATCGCGACCACGGAACTGCAAGGAGAGCGAGGTCAGTGCGGTTCGCTTTGCCGCCGGAGACGGCTCGTGGGCGTCGTGCCTATAGCTGCTTCCAAAGTTTGCTCTGCCGTCTATTCTATCGCCCGCAGCGAAATCGGTCGTGGCACTTGGCTTTCCGGCGCGCCGTTTCCCACGACGTTCCTGGAACCATTCCACGCGCTTTGCTCCGCGCTGCTCAGCCGCGCTCGTGCGGATATGTTACCCCGATGTTAATTTGGCTTAGCGGCTAAGATTTCGCGCTGGTAAGCGGGAGGACGCGGGTTTGACTTTCGATCATGGCGGCTGTGTTTCGAAGAGAATGAAATACAAGAACATCGTGTACTTAGCTTTACGCAGCCGTTAGTTACGACACGCCTTCGTGCTTCCGTACACTATGCTCTCGGTTGGTCAAGGCGCTAAAGCGAGCGCTACGGTGCGCCGTTGGTCACGGGTTCGAATCACAAAACTCGGCGATTGCTTTTTTTTCTCATAAACACTTACGAATTTCCCTACGGCTTCACACTGCAAACAGGTGGATGACGGGGTCTTTTTGACATATCTGACAGTTTCTTTTAGCTTCTTTTAATCCTCTCTTGTAGAGTATAATTTCAATGCGTAAACATGCGTGTGTTTTTTTTTGGGGGGGGGGGGGAGAGGTGCATATACTACGCACTGTGTACACTGTACGTCTATTTATTTATTTATTTATTTATTTATTTATTTATTTATTTATTTATTGCATACTGCCAGCCACCACTTGGTGGCCAAGGCAGGAGTGATACAAACTTTCATACCTGCAGCCACTTATAACACTACACTTCACGGCGCACAAATAAAATCACCACATAACAGGTTTGCGTGGAACATGAATACTCGGGTTACAGGAGCAACTCAAGAGCGGTATCAAAAACACAATCCAAATTTTTGTTCCTAACACGAAGTGTAAAAACATCATTATCAACGTTATCCTTGCACTGTACACTGCGTGGCTGTTGCTATAAGGGGTCAACGTAGTGAACGTAGTTTGGTAACATATTGCGAATCTTGCTTACCTTTATTATAAAATAAAGGGTAAATAAAGCATCGAATTGAATTCTTTTCAGCCTTTTCCAATGTGTCCGATTTTCGTGGTTTTGTAACTTTCAGTACCTGGTGCTTCCCCGTATGCAACGTAATGCCGCCGCACGTTTTTCGCACGCAAACAATCAATCGCCGCAAAAGGTTACATCTAAGTCCACTCACCAAAAACAAAAAAAAAAAGAAATTACTAAACAGCTTCTCGATACAAGGCAGCTGATATAACGGAGCGGTATTCGTAACAGGTACGCACCCTCGCGCAGATCCCGAAATGCGGTCGCTGTTCTGCGGCTGGCGATTCACGTGGGAGAACACGCGCAAAAAAGCGCCCCGGACAACAGAGTCCGGCTAGTCGGGATCGTCCGAGGGTCCTCAAAAGAATCGCCACGGGGTTGGCACGCCGCCGTGCACGTGCTAATACATACGCTGCCATGGCGTCGAGAAGCGAGTCGGTGGCCAGTCTGCCACTGTCTCTTTATGCCATTTCTCACTCTTTCTTTCGGAAAGTCCTTTTAAGAGGAATGAAAATTAACTGCTGTGGTGCTGGTTTAGAAGCCTACATATGCGCCAGCGGCTAATCTTACCGTAGTACTATATAGACTAGTGGTTCTCAGCCATAGATGTGTCGGGGACTCCTTGTGGACTGGTGGAAGTAATAGGGGACCCCTTGCAGCGGAGGGTAGGGATGTAGGGATGTAGGTAAAGCAACACAACTGGAGCGTGAAACAGGTGCCTTTTATTGCTACCAAAAACATTAAACAAACGTGCCACATCATTTCATTTTGGACAGTTCATCAATACGTGGCACAGTCGCGCTTTAACAGAGTTGCATATGTGATTTTTTCAATGTAAAAGAAAAAAAAAAGCGGGTGAGGGTATCGCGGATCACAGAAATGGCTTCGCGGACCCCCATTTGAGAACCACTAATATAGACTGTATAAAAGGTAAGGATTCTAGGCTACGGTGGGTGCCTTTCGATGGGGGCGAAAGGCAAAATAAATTCGCAGGTGAATGCTGAGTTGTATTAACAGAGCGGACGAAATCGCGGTTTGAACACATGAACAAATTCGCGAACACGCGAATAAAGCGGTGTTCAGACACTTTTGCATTTGTTCGCGTGTGTGTTTTTATGGGATCCGTATGTGTGCTGTGTGCTTACATATTGTAGTGTAATGTTCCTGTTGCTACTTCCACCGGAAAGATGTCAAGAACACGCAGCAGATGCACAGACATTCTCCATATTGGATTAATTTGGCTTATTTTTTCCCAATCAGACGTTTCACACACTCCTACTCTTCGTAACTCTTTGACATATTTAAGTAGACCTCGCTGCAACCTGCTCTCCTGGTGTCTCCGTCGCGACTCCCTCGGGGCCTTTCTGGAAGTGTCCCGACACCACGCCAGAGACAAGACAGAAAGGACCAATTAGACATCCCCGTTGAACAAACCAAATTGGATGACACGGATCCGAACACGGACACCCAATCGCAGGTGGTCATCACCGAGTTCAAACTCGATGACAGCCGTCAGCCTGAGCAATAAGATGAATGGATGAAAGGAAAAAAAAACCTTATGTTGTATCCGGCTTGTTGGTGGGCTGGGCTCCCGCCTAGGTATCAGCTAGAAGGTCTTGCCTCTTAGCGACCTTTTCTGTCCGCTTGATTGCCGATCTGAACTAAAGTAAAAAAAAAAATTACACCTCCTCCCGCTAGAGGGAACCACGTGTAGATGTAAAGCAGGGGGTGGTGGTGGTGGTAGAAACATTTATTGCCACTGTATAGCGTGGGGGCCGAGCCCCCTCATGGCACGTGGGTGCTCCCTCGCGGTGAGGAGGCACCCTTACAAAGCAAAGGAAAGCCCTTGAAGTGCGATCCTCTTCATGGCGCACGAGATGATCCGGCGCTGATCGAACGCAGAAGTGCTGGTCATGATGGTCTCCCAGTATGACACTGCCACAGCCGGAGGTGGGGGATGTGGGAAGGTGGGACATGTGAGGAGGATGTGGAGGAAGTCTCCTGGTTTGTCGCAAAGTTTGCATGAAGAGGGGAAATGGTCTGGGTAACGGGCGTTTAGTAATACGGGGTATGGAGCAGTTCGAGTTTGTAGGCGTCGCCAATGTGTGGCCTGCGCTATGTTTAGGGATGGGGCTGGGGGTGCGTATATTCTTCGTTGTTCCCGGTAATACGATAGAATATCACGAAAAGAGAGCAAGCGCTCCTCGACCTGTGGAGGGGGCTCCATTTCTCCTGCCCGGAATGTGAGACCTCGGGCTAGAGAATGAGCCTCCTCGTTGCCAAGGAGGCCGGCATGTGCTGGCGTCCAGATCAGGGTTGTGGAGCACTGAGGCTGCCAGAAGCGTAGCAAGCGAGCAGCGCTACATGATATCAAGCCATTGGCGTAGTTAAGAATAGCTGATTTCGAGTCGCTAATGATAGTGGTGGCAGGTGTGGAGATGAGAGCAAGCGCGATGGCTGCCTCTTCTGCCTCTGTGGAGGAATTTGTGACAATTGAGCAAGAAGTTAGGAGATTTGCCTGATTGTCAGCCACCGCAAGGGCCATGCGGGATCTTGACGCATATTCCGCTGCGTCAACGTAGACTACATTCTGGTCCTCGCCATATTGTCTCTGGAGGGCCCGGGCCCTTGCCTTTCTGCGTTTCTCGTCTCGCACAGGATGCATGTTCTTGGGAATGGGCGGTACGTTTAGGTGAGAACGGAGGTTAGAAGAAAGAAGGACCCTTCCAGGCGATTCTGTTATTGGGGATAAGTCTAATTGGGTCAAAAGAGCGCGGCCACTCACCGAATTAGACAGACGACATATTTGTGCCGTAAAGGTGGCTTCAGCGAGTTCCTCAAATGTATTATGTACACCAAGTTTGAAGAGTCTGTCATTGGATGTGCTTGGGGGAAGGCGTAGAGCTGTTTTTGTGCAACTTCGTAGAAGCGCGTTAATGCGGTCTCTCTCTTTTTGTCGGAGAGGTAGGTATGGGAGGGCATACGTGGTGCGGCTTACGATGTAAGCCTGGGTGAGGCGAAGCGTGTTTCGCTCGCGTAGGCCAGCCCGACGGTTCGCTATGCGACGAATCAGCCGAATGGTCTGCTGAGCATGTGTTTGGAGAGTCCTGATGACTTCTCCATGTGCGCCATGTGAGTAGAGTACTAGCCCTAGCACCCGAATTTTTGAGACAAGTGGGATGGGGTGGGCACCTAGCGTGAGAGAGATAGGGGGAATGGCTGAAGCATGCTGCTTCGGTCGGTAAAGAAAGAGCTCTGATTTGGAAGGGGAGCAGGTAAGGCCACGTTCTCGAACATATGTGTCGATGGTGGTTAGTGCCAACTGTAAGTGTTCTTCTATTTCGGCGTCACTACCACGGTTTGCCCAGACGGTGATGTCGTCGGCATAGAAGCTGAAGTGGATGTCGGGGATCTGACCCAGTTTTTGGGGCAGATGTAGAAGTGCTATGTTAAAAAGAATAGGTGAGAGGACTGCTCCCTGGGGCGTACCACGGGCTCCAAGCGTGATGTCTGGCAGGCTGTGATCGCCAAAGGTAAGTGTTGCTGTGCGGTGGCTGAGGAAGTCGCGGACGTAGTTGTACATCTTTACGCCGACTCCCAGGGTTATAAGGTTCTCTAGAATAGCTGAGTGCGCAACGTTGTCAAATGCCTTTGTTAGATCTACTCCTAAAATAGCTCTGGTATCGCAGGTTTGAGAGTCAAGAATGTGATGTTTTAGTTGTAGGAAAACGTCCTGTGTGGAAAGTCCAGGGCGAAATCCAAACATGCAAGCAGGCAAGAGATTCTTGCCTTCTAGGTACTGGCAGAGCCTGGTTTGGAGTACGTGCTCCATGAGTTTGCCGACACAAGAAGTGAGGGATATGGGCCTGAGGTTAGACGTAAGGAGAGGTTTCCCAGGTTTGGGTATAAAGACAACCTTGGCCTCTTTCCATTGTGGTGGGAGGATGCCCCTTAGCCAGCACTCATTAAAGTATTCAGTAAGCTCGGCAATTGATTGGTCGTCGAGATTACGGAGTGCTTTGTTGTGAATATTGTCCGGACCGGGGGCTGAGGAAGTGTTTAGTTTCTGTAGTTCGGCTTGAACTTCGGCTACTGTAATGGGTTGGTCGAGGAGCTCATTAGGAGGACCTGTATAATCGGGATACAATACGGCAGGGTATGTTGGGAAGTACTGATTTCGAAGTTCCTGTAGTAGTTCTGGTGGAGGTTTATCGCAAGTATGTAGGAGTTTGGTGAGGTTGTGTCTTTGGGTAGTCTTTGACTGAGTTGGGTCAATTAAGTGTCGGAACAAATTCCAAGTCTGAGGCAAACTCATATTGCCATCTAATTTGTTGCAAAGCGATTCCCAGTTCTGTCGCGAAAGAGTGGCTGCATGGGTCTCTATCTCTTTGCTCAGGCGGGCCAGGCGACGTCTAAGAGTTCGGTTCCAACGCTGGCTTTGCCAGCGTCGTTCTAGGCTTGTTTTAGCATCCCATAAATGTAGGAGACGAGAGTAAACTGTGTCGCTTGGGCAGTCCTCTCGTACTAGACGAGTTGCGGATCGGACATCACTCTGGAGTTGTTCTGACCATTCAGTGATGTCCGTGATAGAGGCGTGGGTGCGTGTTGCCCTATAAGTGCGGGAAAAAATCCCAGTTGGTAAAAGTGGAACCTCTAAGAACCTGCGGGGGGTAGTTGCATATTTAAGAGAATTTCGATAATGTAATGGTCACTACCCAAATTCTCTTGTGTGTTGCACCATGTGGCATGAGGGAGGCGAGTGTGCGAACGAGAGATCTGGTGTGAGTGTCTTTGCAGACACTATTCCCTATGCGTGTCGGAAAGGCAGAATCGGTGAGCAGTGAGAGGCCGGCTTGCTGCGCTGCTAACCACACCCGACGTCCTTTTGGTGTGTCGCGCGGATAACCCCAGGCTGTATGTGGGGCATTGAAATCTCCCACGACGAGTAGGGGGCACTTATTGGCTATGCGTTTCGCGAGCGTAAAGAGGCGCTGGAAGTTACCCTGTAAGCACTTAGGGCTGCTGTATACATTCAGGATGAAGAGGCTTTTAGCTCTGGCATGTTGCGGCACAGCTCAATTAAGAGGTGATCAATGTCTTGGACTGCTAAACAGTGGGAGATGGTGGTGATTGAGCGATTAATTAGAAACGCCACCCGAGAGGGTGTAGGGATGTGGGTGTAATAGAAGTATAGCCGGGTAAGGTTAGGGGGTTGGAGGGTTCTTGTAGGGCAAGGATATCGGGTCCCGCAGCGCAAGATAGCAGTGGTGGACAACATGACGCTTCTGGCCAAAACCTCGGCAGTTCCACTGCCAGAGTGTCAGATTACGGTTTAGAGCTGCCATCATGAGAATTGAGAAGGGGCGTAGCCGCCGCGCAAGGTTGGGAGTCGTTAGTGACGTCAGGGAGTGGATTGTCTTGCCCTTCAGTTGCTTTGGGCTTCTTGCGTTTACTTGGGGTGAGATCCCGTTGTGCAGGCGTGTTGCGAACAAATTGAGCTGTGATTCAAGATTGTTGTAGCGGTCAGTTAATGCTTGAGCTAAAGCATCAAGACGATGATTAAGTGCTGCATTGTCTGTTGTTACACGGATTACCGCATCTTTGAGCGTTGTGCATTCCTGATTGATGCTGGTGATACCTTCCTGCAATTTTGCCTCAAAACGAGCAGTAAAAGACTCAAGCATGGTTGGATATCGGCTAGTGAGCTGTGTGTTGAGGGACGCGCGGTAATGTCCTGATTTGTGGTGCCGAGGAAATGCGTGTCGATATCTAACTCAAGCGAATCAGAGCAGGATGTCGCGTTGACATGGCTTGGTGGGGAAAGACATGCTAGAGGTGTTGGGTGGGTTGTGCGCAGGAGTTTGGGATGTAGTAGGATTGGGGTAGGTGGAATGGCATGGCTTGTGGCGAGAGTACTTATCTGGGTCTCCAGCTTCGCGATGTGTTCTCGAAGGGCAGCGGCTTCAGCTCGGGCTGCTTGAGCTTCTGCTTTGGCTGCCGCTGCCTCCTCCCGAGACTTGGCCAGAGCGTCTTGCAGACTGGAAGTCACTGTTGATGATAGTGCGTTCTTGCAGGGCGAACGGGGAGGGCCCCAATCTTGTTTAAGCGGCTCGGTCCAGGCTTGCTTGGGTTGGCTGGGTTGGCTGGGCTGAGGTGGTCCCGCTGACAACTGGGGGGAAGTTGTCCCCGTGTGGAACCGGTTCTTGTCGCTGCGTTTGAGGTTGCTTTGTCGTTTTGCGTGGCTGGTGAAGGTTGCGTCCTTTGCATGAACCAGTGCCGGTAAGATGAGGGCCCTCGCACAGAATGCACTTAGGCGTGCAAGGAGGTTCCTGGGGTGGGTGTTGGCTGCCACAGCGTGGGCAAAGATTAGTCTTGGGGCTTGGGCATACGTCGTGACGATGGCCCGGTAGTCTGCAGTTCGTACAAGCATCCGGACTTCCGCGGTATGGAGTACAGCGGTGAATGGCTCCCATGTATTAATGGAAAGTGGCACCTCATTGGCGTCGAAGGTGATGAGAATGGAGTGCGTCTTCCCCATTCGTCGGGCTGCGAGTATAGAGTATTCAGGATTCCGTTTGACCAGGTCTTCGTACAGCTGGGTTGGCGTCTCGTCGTCAAGGCTTTGAGATGACCCCTCTTGTAGCTCCTGGTGGGGGTGCCACGTAAGCCATGCAGGGTAAGCATGGCCACCGATGGTGAGTGAAGTCAGCGTCTTTAGGAGCTCGGCTGCGGCGGAGTGTGTTGTAGCTGCCGTGAATGTATTATTAGTGGGGTGTATGCGCAGGCAGAAATCATCGGGCAGAGAGTGGTTTGAAGTGCGGCCTGCACTGCCTTCATGAGTCGAGGCGTTGGGACATCTAGGAGTTAGCAGTTGACCTCGCGGACGAACAACGACGCGAATAGCGTTCGGTGGGAGTGGCGGCAGTTGCTTGCCGCGTTTTACAATGATGCGCGTTCTCCTTGGTAGCAGGTGGTAGGTGGTTGGCG
>WOVY01005120.1:0-38905 GCA_013436015.1 Rhipicephalus annulatus
TATGGTTTTTTAAGGGAATGCCAGATCAGTATTATAGCAGCTTAGGTTTGCACTGTATATTGGCATACTGCATATTACTGTTAAAATAATCCCATCTGGAAAGACTGCTTCACTGTGAAAGATCAATTTTGAGTCTCATGTGCCAAAACTAGAATCTAATTATGAGGCACCTTCACAAGCAGCATGGTGCTTAAATCATATCTTGTATAGAGCTAAGAATTAATGTGATTGTGTGGGAAGATGCAAAGCACTACAGAGTAGATGAGCTCCAGTGATGCTTTGCCAATGACAGATACAAGACATTATATCAGTACTGACAAACATTTATTACACAAAAAGCTAGGAACGACACTTGAGACATGATTTGAGACGTAACATTTGGTTGGGGCCCAGACTGTTGCCGACCCAACGTAGCTGAACACAAGCTTTTGTAAACTTTTTCTCAACACTTCCACTGATCAATGAAGCATAAAAGAAACACAATGAAGAAAATAATTTATAATGAGAAGTTTCACAATTTTTTTTCACACATGGATGGCGTAAGAAAAAAGAATCTACATGCACAGCTGAATGTTGGACGTTGGCCTTTTATGAACACAAGTTATGAACTTCACGATAAAGCCGATATATTATCAAACAGAGGTGAACTATAAAAATTGGATTTAACATTTTTCACACAATTCATAAGGTACAATAACCAAATTCGCGACGATGGGGCCCTCCCACGGAAACTCACAGCAATAGCTCATCTAGCACACGTGAAAAGTAACACATGCACCCATACAAAGATATACAAAAGACGGCAAATGGGACAGGCAGGCAAACAACCAACAAAAGGGAAGTCAAAACGAGAGCCGGTTGAACATATGTACAAATGGTTCTCAATTCCAATGCCTTAACACAATAGTAAAAAGAAAAATGACGGTACAAAAAACACATATATCTGATAAAACAAGCACTTCAAAAATAAATGTCAACTATGAATTTACAATGGATGGAAAAGATGGCGAATAAGAGGGGCACGGAGAAAAAAGCTCAGACAGAAGACCCAAGCAACAACACGAGCGGAGAGAAGAGCAGATGTAGACTTAAGACGAATTCCACTAGGTCAATAGGAAAAGCTGTTCTTGCTTGTTGCTCTGCAGCCGATAAAAAGATGTTATGATTCCATAGGACGAATCAAAGTGGTTTGAAATTTTTAACAAGTTGTTTACAATGAGCACTGCAAAAGATCCCTTGCTGTTGTGCCAACAACGGGGCAGTATCTGGAAGTTTCGCAGAGTGACGCGCCGCTGACACCATCTTCCACAACCATCGATGTGCGACAGCTATGCGTTTTCACACCGTCGAATATGGTTTCTGCTAGTTACGAGCTTAACAAAGCGGCTCCTCCAATATGAGAGGTGGAATTCGTCGTAACAAACACTTGGCATGGCGGCTACAGCTCTCTCAATCAACCTGGCATTGAATTAAAACAGGGTGGTCCTAGAGACTCACGGAAAGAGAGGAGAAAAAAAGAAATGCGTATACAATTTTTTTTTTTTTAAAGACGTTGCCCTCGACCCTCTCGTATAAAAAACTCCCACTCTCTCGCCACCTCAACTTAGATGCTGCAAATGTTTCCTATATGTGGTAATAATGAACAATGCACAGAGGAATCCGGCGTTTCGCCGACCTAACACCAACCGACGACGACACTAGCTTCGGCAAGCAGTGGCCGTGTGTGGTTGTGGCCGCAGTGACATGAGATATAAATTAGGATGGGTGTACACATCTGTGACATGAGTGAATGTTGTGAATGTTATACCCACCTGGTTATAACTCTCTCTCATCTACACATTCACACATGCCTAAAGGAAACAAACTTTCACTCAATAAAATAAAATAAAATGCATGCCAAAGGAATAAAGCTTATGCAAGCGTTTAATGCCGCAAGTGGAAATAATGAAACCTCGGAACACAAGACTGCACGAACTGTTGCTGGGCCACTGCAACTACAAAAACTCGGGAAGATGAAAACGAAAAAAAAAAAGTCTTTCGAAGTAAGCACGAATATGACACACTAATAAGAACACAATGCTGTTTTCCTCCGATCAAGTTTTAACACTCTACAAAAGTAGCCACTGCTGCCTCTAGATTTGCATTGAGGTAAAAAATCTCAGCTTCGAGGCAAGGGCAAACGAGAAGAACAAACAAAAGAAGAGCAGAAAGAAATGCATTACCCGTAAAATTCACAGGCTCTCTCACAGCGGCCATCCCCACCAAATGGAGGTGTCCCGACAGTGTCTAATGTCGTTCAGATGGGTGTGTCCGCGTGTGACTGTTGTGTTCATGTTGGTGGCACGTGTTTGTGACAATGAATGCAAATGCATCAAGAAATGGAGCTCAATGCCAGATGAATGCTACCTCACAGAGATGAGCGTCTGCCGAGATTCGTACATGGGGAGAAAGATTAAAAGAAAATGAGGGAGGACTAGGTTTAACAACAGCCACATGTGTACTTGAAAATGAATTTGGAAAAAAAAATAGAGAAAAAGATGTATATGACGTCATAATATAACGGCGGATGGCACACGCACACCACTACAAAGATAGCTCCTCACGAACGCTTTCGATCGTGAAGTTTTCTAAGAGAAGAATGATCACACACTGATCTCTAATATCCTTGGAAGAGGTTAAAGTATGAACTATGCACAGTGCAAACCATGAATATGTCACGGGAGGAAGGGGCACAGAGGAACAAAGCAACCGCTAGAATGTTTTTTGCTCTGCCGCTGTCATGAACATATGAACACTTGACACACAAAATCAAATCAGTGTGCCGATGCAGACAGGAAGAAAAACTCAACAATAACGTTGCCAGACCAAGTAACTGCCTTTTTTTTTTCAACCCTATGAGACAATGAGTGAGGCATGCCTCCAGCTAGCTTGCATGATCTGATGTGTACAGATAAGTGCGCCGTATAATATATATTTATACATATACATGTATAGTTTCCTGTATAGAGCAAAAAACTGCTTTGTGTTAAAAAATTTAGACGCCTCCTTCTCTCTCTCTCTTCCCAAAGGACCACCCACAGACCATTGCACTAGACTTTCACGATTTGTTTTCTTACACTGTACAGCCCCCGAAAATCTTTCCCCTCCCCGTATATTACAGACTAAACGGAAGCAAGATCCACCATTCCGCTGTGCTTTCTGCTATCGCCATTCTCCGTCGCCTTTACGTTACTGTGTTCACCCCCCGTTTTCTCCCCCGCCTCCTACTTTCATCAGATAACGAATCACAATGCGTGCACTGGTGCAGTTTGCACTATAGAAGCCAACGACAGTGCACTATGGCCTATTTGGTCAATGCCACATAGCTGAAGGACACTGGCAAAGCTTTTGCAGGGTCAATCAATGCAGAATTGAACAAACACAACAACGAAAGAAAGTATCCATACAAGTGTATGTACACCACTCATGTTAGCCGACAAAACGCTCTCGAATGTTGAACGAGAGTTGCACACTAACATACCAGGCTTATCCCACTGAAGAATGACGGCAAAACGAACCAGAATTGGTGCAATGAGAACAAACGCTGCAGGGGAAATCAAAATTCTGCTTGTCAAGGTAGTGAGCTAACTTGAAAACTCTGGCACAATAACATGACCACATTTACTAATAGCCACTACACTATTGTAAACAGCTCTTTTGGCATGTTTCATTAGAAGAATGGGGAGTGCAGAAGGGTAAACAGAACACACACACAAAACCTTGCTGCTGCTTCTGTCCAGAGATAGCACAAGAACGAGTTGTGTAAAATGGCATTTAAGCTATGCAAAATGAACCAGGAGGCAGTGAGAGCATCGCCTGACAAAAGTTTTAAGAGTTTTGTCCCCGTAACCTGGAATGCACTTTCTCAGAAGTGTCTCGGCATGTCCCCTTACCTTTCCCACGCAGTGTCAAACACTTGAAAATGCTGTGGCGTAGGTATACGTATATGTGTCCCTGTTCCACGTGTATGTACTTGTATACGTGTGTGTCTCCACCGGTGGCCCTCTTGTTTTATGTGTGGGCGTGTACATTCCGGATTTGTATTTTTGTTGCGGCCAAGCAGTAGCGCAGAAAGAGCGAGAGAGGGTGAACCGGGCTCCCCCACCCTGGGAGAAAATGGCCTCCATGGAGAGACAGCCGTTAAGAAGTGGTTCGCAACACATGACCCCGGGCCGACGCGTCGCCGTGCCGCACTGGATCACTTGCTGACGCAGCGCGCAGGCTCGTGAACACCAGGACATTCAAGCTGCTGCGCAGCATGCCGCTGTCGCTGCCGGGGGGGCTCATTCGCTCGGGCGCAGCGCTGTGGGGCTCATCGTCACGGAACAGGTGGTCCCCCTCGAGGTGCCGAATGGCCTCCACGATGGTTTCCAAGTTTTGGCGGGACGTGCTGGCATGGTATGGTGACGTGCACGGAGAGGACTGAAGCGGCGGCGCAACGACCTCCTCCCGAACAGCCATGGTGGGCGCCACAGTACTCGCAGCAGGTGCTGCTGGCTGCATGGAGTGTGTGCTCAGATCCTGGGGCAGATCGGCTGTGGGGCTGGGCAGAGGCTCTGCCGGCTGTGGGTGTGCCCTCGGCGGGCTGGCCACCGCCTGCTGGTACGGTGACAGGCGCTGGTGCTGAAGAGAACTGCGGCGCCACTAATTCGGGAGTAGGCTGGGCCACCACCAAAGCGGTTGGTGTTGTGTCAGCGACATCCTGAAAAGTTCAAAAAGGAGAGGCAAAAAAATTTTAGTTCGGACCCTTTCGCGAGCAGACATTCAAAAGATTCATCTGGTGCAAATCGAGATGCTGACACAGATGCTATGAAAAGTCAAGACACTCATGAGAGAAGTACTCAAGAAAGAGCAAAGGCTTGACATAGTTGTTCAAGATGGTACAGCTGCATTACAAACAGTGGCTGGCATCACGTTAGCAATAAGGCAATGAAGACTAGTGTGGCGAAAAGTAAGAGAAAACAGTAAGCAGAAGCACTGGACAACTTTCTGACATGTTCGTATAGGCGGAAATTAGAGTATCATGCACAACATTCTCATTCTTCCACAGGAACATCATGGTGTTTCCTTAAAATCTACCTAATGAAATGCAGCATGAAAACATGCAAAGTCCCTCAAGTGTCAATAATGTAACAAAGGACAGTAAAAGAACATTTACACTGCAATCACGTGTGTGAGAATTTGTATTATATACCATCTTGATTGCCACTAATCCACACAGCCACATAAAGCTGGAGCTCACACAGTTAGTCTGATAGTAACACTGTACAAGCAAAAGATAAGCAATCACCTCTGCTTTGACCTTGAGATGAGGTGCCACAGCAGGTGCCTCTCTGATCCGTTCAGCGTAAGCCTGCGATTCCATTCCACGTGCCTGGTCCTCTAGGATCATTCGCAGCCTTCTCTCCCGATCAAGCTGCCCTCTGAGGTCAACAAGCTCACGCAGGACATCTTCCTTTGTGTCAGTGTTCCTGTGGGCTCATCCAGCGATTCCCTCGTCATCCACTGCAACAACAAAAACACGCGAGGAAATGATCACAGTTAAGACTGGGTGGCTCAAGTGAAACGAGTAGAGAAAATTACAATATGTCAAAGAATATGCATCATACATGCTTTTAGTCATTGAGGTGTTGTTCATTTTTGGCTATTAAAAGACGACCATGCAACAATAGCCCAGATATGAAAGCTTTCAGCCAAGTAGCAGCGAGTGGTTTCTTCAAGAAATACTGCCACTTATCACTGCACTAAATTCATCGATATTTAGTCTTTAATGGCACAATCTGCACATCAACAATGCTTCAAATCATTGTCACACCAGGCCAGTGCCATGAAGAAGGCACTTGGGTCAGTCCTGCTTAAGATGATATGAGGCAGTGATAGCTAATTGCTTTCTTAATTAGGGCAGTTTATCTGTTGGTAAATATATCTCTATAAGGCTATATGTATTCATCCTCCACACAAAAATTTGACAAATGCCCTAGTTACACTTTGTGCTGAGAATGTTTAAAAATGACGCTAACATTAAGCTGAGTGAAGTGCCTAAAATAGATCCGACTCAGACCAGCCTGAGCCAAACTGCGCACTGCCCACAAGCTAAGGCAACTGCTGGTATTCAAAAACTGGACCGTTATTTCGCAGCATGGAGAGTGAAGAGCTAAAATCGGCCAGCGATGTTAAAATGTGTTGTCGTATTTAACTATCAAGTGGCTTTCGAATATGGCGAACTCATTATGAACTTTCTGAATGCATCTCCCAGTAGTCTCGCAGTAACAATGACAATGCTTTCATCCATCAATGTGAAGAAGGGGCAAAAAAAAAGCAGAAAAATGAGGACGGAAGTGCTGCAGTGCTTACTTTTGGGAAGATTAAAAGAGGAAAAGCATGTGGAAAAGAGTGGACGGGCACTAAGGACAGCACCCGCCCTACGTTCTTGTGATTGCCTCATCTTGTGTTCTAATTTTCCTGAAAAGCTATGCACTACCTCACGGAATGTCAAGTTTTGTTAAACAGTACTTACAGTGGTCGCCTTTCTTGCGCTTGGGCAGGGGCGAATCTGAAGAAGAACCATCACTGTCTTGGCTCATCTGGCAGTTGAGGAGGCGCTTCAGTTGGCTGTTCTGCGACAGCAGGCGTGTCTTCTCCTGCTCCAGCTGGTAGATGTACTCAGCTGTGTGCTGCAATATCGCAGCCTGCGCAGACACAAGACAAAGGGGGAAAAAAAAGTGTTAGAGAATCGTGTTGGTGTACGTGCACTCATACTAGAGAAAAGCCATTTCTGGTTACAAGCAGCAATGCATGGTGGCACAAATCTGATGGCTTTAGACATGTAAAGTTGTAGCTGTTTTTTTGTTGTTTTTTCATCTCCATTGATGCATGTGCAGATCAAGTGATAAGCATAAAAAATTAGCGCATCTTCCACTAACTCGTGCGAGGCTGGTTCACAGCAAAGTTGGTGGACACCAGGGTTATTCAATCATATGAGTCCTGAAACTCCCCATGGGCTCCATGTATCTAAATCCGAACACATCATTGGCCCAGATGTCGGTAGTGAGCCGATTGTCGCGCCACCTGTTGACCAGCACATCCACTATTAAACGCATTATTTGTGTTATTGCTCCCAGATGTCGCGACAGTCTACTAAATCCCCAAAAATAGGGCCAATCGCGCGTCCTGGTTTCGGAAACGCAGTTTCGCAACTGGTATAACTGAACAACTCTGTGTGTGGACGCCTGTCTGGTTCTGGGGCTTGGCCTTTACCCTCTCAATGTGTGTATTTATATATATTAGCGCGACTCCGTATGCGTCTGGGAGTGTCCTAGAGAGGGCTCCCAGTCCCCTCTCCCCCTCCCGAGAGCTCGCGGTTCGAACGAGGTGTCGACGGCGGCGTCGAACGGAAGTGGGGCGTGGGAGTCGTCGACCGGATGCCTCGATTCGAAGGCGGATGCCGTCAACAGCTGAGAGACGCGCCCGCTCAGCTCGGAGCGGCGCGCTTGTGCCTGCTGGCAGCCGCGATCGTGCTATATTTCGGTAACTGCAGGCCGCAGAATAGAAGGCGGTAAATGATAAACAGAAAAGGCAGATAAATAATTTCATATCGCGCTGGTAAAAGACGCCCCCCCCCACCCGAAAAAAAAAAATAAAGAGCTAACTTGACATGTCTTGGGGCGTATTCTCGGACAGACACGTGACAAACAGCTCGTAAATAATTATGCACCACAGTCGACTGGAACGCCTTCATTTATTCGAGATTAAAATAATTACCGGAGAAAACGAGATAACTGTCGATGTCTCCGCAACAAATGTCCGCAAATGTGTTCACGTCACTCGAAGTGCGCGGTCGCCGCGTGAAGGGGGTCGACGCTATCGCACATTTCCACCTTCTCGGCATAGCGAAGGCGCTCAGGCCCCGTAATATCCGAATAAGTCGGGTCCCAAAAGAACAAACTTTGCAATGGATACCCACCCACCTCGACGAAGTGAATCGTGACGAGTGGGCGAAGCTATGGGTATCGTATTGGTCAGTAACCGTACGTTACCCGAGCTTAGCCCCGCATCTTAGCGTAAGTTGTATATAAATATGTACATTTATTTCACGTTCCGCTCGTCTTAGGCAAGTCAAGGTGGATTTGGAGAATTACTAGAGTCGAGGATACGCATCGAAAGTGGCTCAAAGAACGCGCCATCTTACCGGTGGCAAGATACCATTTTAATAAGGGTAACTTGTTGGGAAACACGAGCGCTCGATGTAGGCCTTTGTGTTACTGGTTTCCTTGAGAAGCCTCAACATCTAGGCACGTTTGAGTAGAGATCAACTAAAAAACACTCTTCTCGATAGGCTACTTGTGCCGGGAACAGTGATCCCTTACCTCATAATTAGTCTATGTCTACGCTGAGGTTTATTGTAAAACGCATGTGTGTGTGTGTCACGTGTTTCAGCTATAGCGAGGGTTCTATATCAAGACCAGATACCAAGGACCTTCGCCCTTATTAAAAGCGAGCGACGACATGCTTTGTCACAACAGTTTGCATTTGTTCCCCTGCTCGCTCGCGGAGGTAAACAGACAGTTCTAGCAATGCAACATCAGGTGTGCAGAGTCGGCAGTATAGTGAAAGAAGAAAAGGACGCTTTAATCGCCACAATCCTGAAGTTTAAACAGCGACAGCGCAGGTCCGACTGCGTAAAGTAGTGAGTGGGACAGGGTTGATGATTATGTCGGGGCGCCCCCTTGTACGCACAAGGAGGGAGGGGCGAAATCAATGTATGGGGCAGACTTGGCGTTCCCCTTTTGTAGAAGACTCCCCCCCCCCTCGTGCGCCCGCCTATGTCGGCGTACGCTTGCGGTAATCGCGCAGTGTCTTGGCCGCACTGTCGCCAAAGCAAAATCCGTGTATACTGCAGGAGCAGACTGCGCTCCTAGGTGCATGGGTCCGCAAGCACGCACTCTGCCTGGCACTTCGCGTCTCCCAGGGATTTCGCCGTGTGCCATTTCGGGTAGCACCGGTCGATCGCGACTTCCTCTCTTCGCCCATGCCGTGGACCTGCCAGAGAGGCCGCCGTGCACGCCTATGCTGCCGGAGTAAAACACGCCGCCCCGCGGAAGAAAGGTAACTCGAAGCTTTCGACGCGCACGGCCAGAATTTGTGTGCCGAGCTGATAAAGACACCCGTTTCCTTTCTTATTCTCACCGCTGCGCTCATTCATTCGCGCGAGACTCGGCCGATTGGTCAGCGAGGCCAACGTCCACAACAAACGGCGCACGTACTCGCGTCTGGCTGCTGATAGGCTCACAGTGTACGGCTTCCGGAGCGCCTTCTAACGGTTCAATTAAAGATAACAATAAAGGAAAAATGGAGCGAGAAACGAGACCCACATAAGCAAATAGGACTCCAGTGTTGCGCTGCAGCTGACAGCCTACTAGCTCAAGGCTTCCCTGAAGCGCAACTGCAAGGAGAAGCCGCAATTCGAGAGCGTTATTCAACCCCCCTCCCCCCCCCCCCTTTTTTTTCTCGATAGCGCATACAAAACAGGAATATGCTGAACTGCTGCTTTTCTTGTGCAAGACGCTCAAGCGCGCCACTTCGTAACGAGCCTCTTTCGAAACAAAACCGCGCGAGCTTCGCAAAACCGAGAGGAAGGAAGAAAATGAATCTTCAGCTCTCTGCGTGAAGGGCGCGCTTATGCGGCGAGAACCAAATCGGTCCCATCGAGATCCCCCCGCTGCCGCCTTTGCGAGACCCATGGTGAGCGACAATTCCCCGGCCGTACACTGCAGCTGCTCGGGTGAACACATGTACGCACGGTCAACTGCGCGCGCCGCCGACGCTCAAATTAACGAGAACGAGGAATGGGGGGCTAAGCGGGAGGCGTTACGCAGCGAACCGCGAAAAAACAAGTTCGCGTTACACGAAGTCTCGTATGCTCCTCCTCCTGGACAGCGATTAGTAATGAGCCTGTAGAACATTTTCTTTTTCGGAAGCGGTTGCTCGCATCCATGGAAGGAGCACACACTGACGGCAATGCAGCGCACTTCGTATTCGGAACGTCTTTTGCCACGCTCGCGTGAACTCGTCCGCGTGGAAAGTGCCACGCGACTACGGAGTGTCAACGCTTCGAAGGATTTCTTGCGAAGCACGCCTTTTTTGGGACAGCGTGCTCTCGAATAAAACGGAGTCGCGATTAGGTTAATGTAGAGACAAGCGCAAATACCGCAGCTTTCCGAGAGACTTCACAGCGGTGGCTTAAACGAAAGTAGCAAAGCAGGGGCGAAGCGAAACGTCACTACGCCTGCGAAGTCTTACACATATGGCCATGTACAGGAGAGGGTAAGGGGGGGGGGCAGTTATCCCAGCACACTGAATCGCCTACCAGTCTCAGGCAAAAACAACCGTATGTAGAGGGACGCGCCTCCCAAAGCAGGCGACGGAGCACTGGCGCGGCTGTGCGGTTAAAAGCTCCCTCCTCCCACGCCCTTGTTTACGTAAGCGAACACTTCGGGCTACCAGTCCGTGGTGGTGGTACAGCATAGAAGCCGTCGTGCAGGTTCCCACTTCCTGGACCGCGCAAAGTGCAACCGGAGGCCGAGAAGGCTGGCCGGGCTTTGCCGGAGAAGCACGATTAATCGGAAGCCGCGATGACGCCTCCGGAATGCAGCGAGGCCGAGGTGTGGCCACCACCCGCTGGACGACTTCCCTGCCCAAGGAAAGGCAGCAATGCACGCATGCCAGCCCGGTGTTAGGACCGGCGCCAGGTCTGACAATGGATCGGCGTTCCTTTTGATGTTCCTTTTGAGTCGCCAAACGGGTGGGCGGCCGGTGTCCGCCATGTATTGTTCCCACCTGGCCGGAGGGTGCGGCGTCCTGCCGCCGCGGCGCCGTGAGCAGTTCGGGAGACCACCGGTGCAGCTTCTTCTTTGGAAGATGACGGCGGCGGCGGCGGCCGGGAATCGTCCCGCTAATTGAACGAGTCGTTCGGCACCCTTGAAGCTTGTTTACGCGGCCCTTTCGATGGATGCAGTCATCAACTCCAGACCCCTCGCCCAGCGACACACCTTGACGGGGGGGGAGCCGCGTTCGTGCCACATGGCCGTGCGGTGACCACGCTTCAGTTTTGAACGTTCGCGTGGACCGTGCGTGCTCGTCACCCTCGCGGGTAATGTGTGGTCCGTGATTGGACGGTGCCATCTGTACGCGGTCCCCGATCTAGGGATCTGGGGAGGACAGACCCTTTATAATGAGCCCCCACGGCTCATTCGGGTGCTTTTTCGAGTGGAGAACTCGCCATGTACGAAGAACGCCACTATATATCTAAACTTTCTTATTGACCCTCTCTCTAATGTAAATAAACGTCTGTTCTCTGTTTCCCATATAAGCATTGCTTCTCGCTATAAGGGACGAGTCCGATGGGAGCCAGCTACCAACGACGAGACCCACAGGACCCAGACCACAACAACTGGTGGCAGCGGTGGGATCGAGCTCATCGACCAGGAGGCAATGCTGAGACCTGCTGTCTGGAGGACCTAGAGTCGGACAAAACTGCTTCGTGGCATCTCTGACAACACGGGAAGGAACGCGTCCGAATTCATGACTGCATAGGGTGAGTGCACTGCTTTTCTTTGCTGAGATATCACCAGGCTTTGCGTAGGATTGTAAACAAAGCAGTGATTTGGTAACGGTTGACGGAAGTATTGATAGTACGTCAAAGTTGTTTAGTTAAAAGAGTTAGCAGCACCAAGGACCGCCATGAATTTGAAGGGACTGAAAAAGCCAGAGTTGTTAGAGTTGGCCCGAGAGCTGGGCCAGGTAATTGCCGAGACGAAAAGAAAGCAGGAGATCATTGACGCCATCGAGAAGATCGGGGCAGATGACGATGAGCTGAGCGAATGCTTGGAGGCTATTACGCAAAGGAAAGAGGAGCAGAGGCTCCGTGAGGAAAAAGAGGAGCAGAGGCTCCGGGAGGAAAAAGAGGAACAGAGACGTCGTGAGGAGAAAGAGGAAAGAGAACGTATCGATCGTATGGAAATGAAACGCCTAGAAATTGAACTAGCAAAGGCTCAATCAATGAACGGAGCTAGCGCAGTGGCACGAGAAAGAGAGCGCCGAATGACAGATTTGATGCATCCTACGCGGTAGGAGGGGACATGGGTCTTTTTCTGGTGCACTTTGAGCGCACGTGCGAGAGGGAAAATTTTGCTAAAAACACGTGGCCCCAGCGCTTGCTTACGCTGCTGCCGTGTGAAGTAGCTGACATTATAGCCCGTATGGGTAAAGAAGACGCAGACGACTATGACAGAGTCAAAGCGAGTCTGCTCAAAAAGTACAGACTGTCAGCGGAGGCGTTCAGGCGAAAATTTCGTGAGATCGAGAAAGCCAAAGACGAGTCATACCCAGAGTTTGCGTACACCTTAAAGGTAAATCTGGAGGAATGGCTTAGAGAGGAGGGTGCGCTTGGCGACGCGGAAAAGACTCTGCAGTGTTTTGCGTTGGAACAATTCTTTCGGCGTCTACCTGAAAACATTAGGTACTGGGTTCAGGATAGACAAGGAGTAGATACTATCACGAGAGCGGCAGAGCTCGCAGAGGAGTACGTAAATCGCCGTGCCCTCGAAGGCAAGGATGTCCCTAGGAGGGAGATTAGTAAATATCGGGCCGACAAGCCCTCCGCGATGGACAAAGTCGGGTCGGTATATGCCGAAGGAGGGTTTAGACTCCAAAGGAAGCGGTGATGAGAAAAACAAGAGAAAGGAAGAAGCACCCGAGAAAAAGGGCGGAAGGGCAACAGAAAAAGGCGTTTGAGGCCAAGAAGCCGATAGTTTGCTATAACTGCCAACAGACGGGGCATATTTCTTTGGGTTGTAAGAACCCGAAAGTTGTGTTAATGTCACTCTGTAGTAATGACGAAAACATGAAATTGCTAGAACCATACATCCGAGACCTAGTCGTGAATGGCCAACCGTGCCGCGTGCTCCGCGATTCGGCCGCCACTATGGATGTAGTGCACCCGTCCTATGTCGAGGAGAGTCAGTTTACAGGAGAATGCGCGTGGATAAGACAAGCAGTAGAGACAAACAGTGCATGTCTCCCAGTAGCAAGAGTCCGCATCGAAGGCCCTTTCGGTGTTCTAGACACTGAAGCTGCCGTTTCGGCACATCTCCCAGTGCAATACCCCGTATTTGTTCTCAAATAAATCAGAGTACTTGCTGCGACAAAAAGGAATTGGGGTTCAGTGAGGGTATCGTACAGGCCTTAACTCGATCCAAAGCAAGGGAGCTCGCCGCTCAGACAGTTTGTAAAGATCCGGTGGCAGACGAAACAGCTTCAGCGGCAGAGCCTTCTTTACCTGGCACGAAACTGGACCGCCCTATAATGGAGCCTCAAAACACAATATCTAAAGAAAGATGTAAGAAACCGGATGAATCCGAGGCATCTCGAGAAGTAGAATGCACTATAAAGCTGTTAAATGTAAGTCCTACAGAACTGATAGTGGAACAGGAAAATGACTCCACTCTCCGTAACTTAACGCCAGACGCGAAGGAAGGGGTGGCTAAGCAAAACATTCAGTTCACCAAGAAGGGGGGCGTCTTGTACAGAAAGTACACAGAGTCGAAAAGGAGTTCGGTTTAATCAGCTAGTCGTACCGTATCCTTTCCGCAGAGGAGCTGCTGCACCTGGTCCACGGAGGTTTGTGGTCAGGGCATCTCGGCATCAAAAAAACAAAAGAATGTTTGTTACGGGAGTTTTACTGGCCCGGCTGCTTTCGGGAGGTGGAGGCATTTGTAAGAAGCTGCGACACGTGCCAACGCGTTGGCAAGCCAGGGGATAAGGCTAAAGCACCTATGAAGCTGGTCCCCATTATCACAGAACCGTTTCGCAGGCTAGTTATAGACACAGTGGGTCCACTTCCTGTAACGCAGTCCGGGTACCGGCACATACTCACAGTGCTCTGCCCGGCCACGAAATTCCCGGAAGCAGTACCGTTAAAGGAGCTCAGCTCGGAGGAGGTAGTTAAAGCGCTTTTATCTATCTTTGCACGTGTAGGCTTCCCCGCAGAAATTCAGTCCGACCAGGGATCTGTTTTTACAAGTGCGCTAACCTCGACATTTCTAGAAAAGTGTGGCGTTAAAATCATCCACAGTTCAGTGTACCACCCTCAGTCAAATGCTGTAGAAAAGGTACATTCAGTCATGAAACGGCTGCTACGCGCCCTTTGTTATGAGCAAAAAGAGGATTGGGAGGCTTGCTTGCCCGCAGCTATGTTCGCGCTTCGGATCGCTCCTCACGAATCAACAGGGTTTTCGCCTGCGGAGCTTGTTTACGGACGTGCTCTTCGCTCCCCACTTCGCATTGTTCGAGAATCTTGGGAGGGCCGGGCGGACGACCCTTCGGTAGTAGCATACGTGCTTGAGCTGTTAGACCGACTTCACGCAGCTCAAGAACTAGCGGAGCAGGAAATGCGCAGAGCTCAAAACAACGCTAAGCGCTATTATGACAAGACAGCCCGGACGCGAAGCTTTCGAGTAGGGGAAAAAGTGATGATACTGAAACCCTCACTGAAGAATAAACTTCAGGTCCAGTGGGAGGGACCTGTTGAGGTAGTTCAGAAATTGTCAGACACAAATTACTTGGTTACTGGACTGGGAAGGCGTAAAACGCAACAGGTGTACCACACTAATCTGCTCAAACCGTACCAGCAGAGGCATGCCGTTGTAAACATGTCGCTCAATCAACCGGAAGAAATGCCCATTGATTTCCCGGAGTTAACAACAGAAAACAAAGACATTGGCGAGACTATTAGTAACCTGGTAGAGCAGGCGGAGTTGGAGCCAGATCAGAAAGCGGAACTGAAGGAACTATTGTTTGACTTTAAAGAAACATTTTCAGACACACCTGGCAGAACCAAAGCCCTAGTTCATGATATTGAGCTGACATCTTCGGAACCAATTCGTTCTAAAGCTTACCGCGTTTCCCCGAGGCAACGGGAAATAATGGCCGCGGAGATAAACCGAATGCTCGAGCTAGGAGTGATCGAGCCAGGAGAGAGTGATTACACCTCGCCTCTGATCTTGGTTGAGGTCCCAGGGAAAGAGCCGCGACCGTGTATTGACTATCGGAGGCTCAACTCGATTACAAAGGACCAAACTTATCCAATTCCGCATATTGAGGAAAGGCTTGAGCAAGTCAGCAGTGCCAATTTCATCTCGACTTTGGATTTAGTCAGGGGATACTGGCAGGTGCCTCTAACTGAAAGGGCTAGTAGGCTTGCGGCGTTTATTTCCCCGATGGGAACATTTCGGCCGAAGGTCCTTAGTTTTGGATTAAAGAATGCCCCTTATTGCTTTTCTGGCCTAATGGACAAAGTGTTACAGGGTATGGAGGACTTTGCCCTCCCGTACCTAGATGATATTGCTATTTTTTCTTCTTCCTGGATAGACCACATGAAACACTTGCGAGCTGTGCTATGTCGTCTGCGTGAGGCCGGCTTAACAGTGAAGGTTGCGAAATGCCAATTGGGGCGCGCTGAGGTAGCTTATCTAGGGCATGTAATAGGCCAAGGCTACCGCCGGCCGTCAGAAGTAAAGCTGGCCGCAATAGACAACTTTCCCCAACCACGAACCAAGAAAGACATTCGGTCGTTTCTTGGATTGGCCGGTTATTATCAAAGGTATATCCCGCGTTACTCTGACATTGCAAGTTCCTTGACAGACGCTCTTAGAAAGACTGAACCCCAGACCGTAAAATGGGATGGGGCCAAGGAACATGCATTTTCTACGCTAAAGAAGGCACTAAAAAGTCAGCCAGTGTTGAGCGCGCCTGACTACTCTAAGCCGTTCATTCTTCAGTGTGACGCCAGCGGACCGGGGTATGGGTGTCGTGCTTTGTCAGAGGGGAGAGAACGACCAGGAACACCCTGTACTGTATGCCAGTAGAAAGCTTTCTGTTCGTGAGGAAGCATACAGGTGGCCCTCATAAAAAGGAATGTGCCTGCGTTGTTTGGGCTGTGCAGAAGCTAGCTTGCTACAGTCGCCGGTTCTAGGTTCACAATAGAGACTGACCACTGTCCCCTCACATGGCTACAGTCCATGTCATCGAAAAACGGCCGTCTTTTGCGCTGGAGCTTAGCTCTTCAACAATACACCTTTGATATCCATTACAAGAAGGGTAACTCAACAGCAACGCAGATGGTCTGAGTCGTTGTCCCTAGTACCCCGAGGGCTTCAAAACGATTTTCTGCTTTCTATCCTCGATTTGAGGCCCATAGTTTTCTGTATTTATCAAAACATGTGTCAAGTGTTTTTGTTTAATGTCTTCAAAGTGGCTGATGTGGTGTTGCGACTCGGCGGGGGCCACAGGAATAAAGTTGAGGTAGAAGGAAAATGACTTCCACAGGTGAATCTAAGTCTGGTGATTCTGAGTAGGGAATTGCCGTGTGCTTGCTCGTGTGTGGGTGTGCTTTCGGCGCAGTTTCCGCAGTTCCTCATTTGTGGTGGGCGGAAAATATGGTGGAGAGGGGTCACCTCATCCCTGCGAGCAACGCCCTCTTGGTCAATGATCATCGGATCCAGTGTTCGGGACAAAAATAATAGAGGAAGAGCCGACAAGCTGCAATACAGATCCCGCTGCACAGTACCTGCTGGCCACTGCACCTCGGGATCTTCTTTCCCCGGCGGAGAGGCTGTTAGGACCGGCGCCAGGTCTGACAATGGATCGGCGTTCCTTTTGATGTTCCTTTTGAGTCGCCAAACGGGTTGGCGGCCTGTGTCCGCCATGTATTGTTCCCACCTGGCCGGAGGGTGCGGCGTCCTGCCGCCGCGGCGCCGTGAGCAGTTCGGGAGACCACTGGTGCAGCTTCTTCTTTGGAAGATGACGGCGGCGGCGGCGGCCGGGAATCGTCCCGCTAATTGAACGAGTCGTTCGGCACCCTTTGAAGCTTGTTTACGGCGGCCCTTTCGATGGATGCAGTCATCAACTCCAGACCCCTCGCCCAGCGACACACCTTGACGGGGGGAGAGCCGCGTTCGTGCCACATGGCCGTGCGGTGACCACGCTTCAGTTTTGAACGTTCGCGTGGACCGTGCGTGCTCGTCACCCTCGCGGGTAATGTGTGGTCCGTGATTGGACGGTGCCATCTGTACGCGGTCCCCGATCTAGGGATCTGGGGAGGACAGACCCTTTATAATGAGCCCCCACGGCTCATTCGGTGTGCTTTTTCGAGTGGAGAGCTCGCCATGTACGAAGAACGCCACTATATATCTAAACTTTCTTATTGACCTCTCTCTAATGTAAATAAACGTCTGTTCTCTGTTTTCCCATATAAGCATTGCTTCTCGCTATAAGGGACGAGTCCGATGGGAGCCAGCTACCAACGACGAGACCCACAGGACCCAGACCACAACAATACATACATACATACATACATACATACATACATACAATACATACATACATACATACAAACATACATGCATGCATACATACATACATACATACATACATACAGACGTACACACACACACTTACACATACATACATACATACATACATGCATACATACATACATACATACATACATACATACATACATACATACATACATACATACATACATACATACATACATACATACATACATACATACATACATACATACATACATACATACAGACATGCATGCATACATACATACATACATACATACATACATACATACATACATACATACATGCATACATACATACATACATACGTACACACACACTTACACATACATACATACATACATACGTACACACACACACTTACACATACATACATACACACATACATGCATACATACATACATACATACATGCATACATACATACATGCATGCATGCATACATACATACATACATACATACATACATACATACATACATACATGCATGCATGCATGCATGCATGCATGCATACATACATACATGCATGCATGCATGCATACATACATACATACATACATGCATGCATGCATGCATGCATACATACATACATACATACATGCATGCATACATACATACATACATACATGCATGCATGCATGCATACATACATACATACATACATACATACATACATACATACATACATACATACATGGCATGCATACATACATACATACATACATACATACATAATACGTACGTACACACACACACTTACACATACATGCATACAGTACATAACATACATGCATACATACATACATACATACGTACACACACACACTTACACATACATACATACATACATACATGCATACATAATACATACATACATACATACATACATACAGACATACATACATACATACATACATACATACATACTAAGACATACATACATACATACATACATACATACATACATACATACATACATACATACATACATCACATACATACATCATACATACATACATACATACATACATACATACATACATACATACATACATACATACATGCATACATACATACATACATACGTACACACACACTTACACATACATACATACATACATACGTACACACACACACTTACATCATACATCATACACACATACATGCCATACATACATACATACATACATGCATACATACATACATGCATGCATGCATACATACATACACATACATACATACATACATACATACATACATACATGCATGCATGCATACATACATACATACATACATGCAGGCATGCATACATACATACATACATGCATGCATGCATGCATACATACATACATACATACATGCATGCATACATACATACATACATACATACATGCATGCATGCATGCATACATACATACATACATACATACATACATACATACATGCATGCATGCATGCAACTACATAACATACATACATACATACATACATCATACATACGTACGTACACACCCACACTTACACATACATGCATACATACATACATACATACATACATACATACATACATACATACATACATACATACATACATACATACATACATACATACATACATACATACATACATACATACCATACACTACATACATACATAACATACATACATACAGTACATACATACATACATACATACATACATACATACATACATACTACATACATACATACTACATACATACGATACATACTACATACATACATACATGCATACATACATACACATACATACATACTACAACATACATACATACATACATACATACATACATACATACATACATACATACATACATACATACATACATACATACATACATACATACATACATGCATACATGCATACATGCATACATACATACATACATACATACATACATACATACATACATACGGACGCTTCTCCCCCACTCATCATCATTCACTCCATGGACATGCTGCGATTTTTTGTGCGCTACTTGAGAAATCAAACGCGCATCCAGGGAGAAGTATATACTGCAATAGAAGTCCCTTAACCAACTCCATTAAAGATATTGCACTCGACTCCGCATTTAGAAATGTTGCTCATTAAATAATGATTGCTTAAGCTTATAGCGAACAATACTCGGATATATTCAAGGGGAAGGCTATTGATGCTGAGTTGGTTGCATCCTCGTATCGTACACCGTGGAGGTAAGTTTTACAACAACCTCATAAACGTTATCTCAAGTTCATACATTCAAAATATATGCACCCAGATGCCTACCGTCAAGGCAACCGGGACACCAACCATGGTTAATCCTCAATGACTGTTCAAAAACTAAAACTCCATTTTCAATTATTACCTCGAGTGCTTTCCTAAATTGATTTTGGTCTAAGTTGAACAAGGAATAGTGTTGTCTGTAAATACATTATAGGGAACTCTAGCGCTAGTGTCTATGGGAACTGCAACGCATGAAGCTTCAGCTAGCATGCAAATGATTGGTAGCAGTCAAATTGTCTAGGTATTCGTTTATTTCCGGCTCCATTGGCTACGTGTGGTCTCAATTCGGTTTTTCGCAAGATGAAGTTCAGCAAAGGTTCCGCAGTTACGCTTCACCACTTCGACCTTATTAAGCCCGTGGTTTCGTTCGCTGGAACAATGTCGGAACCTTGGCTGAGTGACCCCCAGTGTCGGGAACCGCCGCTTACATAAATTGGACCATCGCTAAGCTTCATGTTAATAGACAGTACCTTCACTACGGCCACTGCAGGAGAGACCTTTGTCTTGCAATGGGCGTAATCAGGTTGATGATGATGACCTTCACGCCCCATCTTCTTGAGTAGACGTGACGTAAGAGAAACCTTACGCACTGGTGAAGCGCTATAAACAGGCGTTGTTAAAGGGCAAACATGTGTCCGTTCGGCAAAGGAGTACTCCATTCTAGTTAGTTTACTGCAGCTCGTATCCTGAGAAGACAGCTCAGAGAAGACGCGTCACGCGTTCTCTGCTGACTGCTGCGCCCATGCTCTTAGCCCCAGGCGTGGCACTATTGTGAAAGCAGCGCTGTGAAAGGAACAAATGACGGGAACGGAAGGATTGCCCGTGAAAAGACGACTCCGCGGGGGAGGCGTCGTGCGGAATTCGTGCCAAGAACGCGCACACATGGTTCCACTCGTCTGCAGTCGAAACGAGCCAAGAAGCCGTTCATCTTCACAAGTGGCAAATGAGGGAAGTGCAGATGCAGCCGCTGCGCACACAATACTCATGTCCAAAGGGACGCCGAAGGGTTTGGGGGAAGCGCCTTCTCTTGAGCTCCGCGACAAAAGAAGGGTACGGGTTGAGGAGAGAGAAAGGGACCGTCCTAATCGTATTCGAAACACGTGCGCGGTTTTCTTTGCGCTTACAAATGGGCATCCAGCTTAAAACCGCCTGTGTGGGGCGCCGGTTACTGCGGCACGCTGGGCCAATTACGCGCGGACTTAACGAGCAGCAGATGCGTCTCCCTCTGTGTGTGCGCGTGCACGCGTATACGCTTTCCCCAAAGCCATTCTTGAGAGCGGCCATCGTTCCGTCGTGCCCACTTAGTTTCAATGTCTGGACACTAGACGACAATGAGCGTTGTTTGCATATCGAACGCTTAGGACGATATCGCTTCCGCGTGTAGTGTTTTGGTACACCTCGCTTCCTCCTGCAAGCGTTCTCTCTGCAGGAGGACAATGGTGTGCAAGTCGTTGTGCCGTTGTTGAGTGCATTTGTTTTAGTGGGAATGCAAACAGTGCTACGCTGCACGTAAAGTGTGCGCTGAAAGATACGAGTTGAAGCAAAGCGTGCTGGTAACGCAGAAAAAAAAGCTGTACTCCATGGTCAATGCCATCAGTGAGGAGGGTGGACGAAACAGCAAGAGGAAGAGAATAATAGCCCGAGAGTTAGTGAGGAAGCTTGATTGGTGTGGATACATATAATTGTCGCATTGGCTTACGTAAGAAAGGCAACGTGCGGGCTGAGTGCCAATCTTGTCCTTGAGTGCAAGCAGTCAGAAGCATGTGCAACAAGGCAAGTTCAGTGCTGCACTAAGCAGTTTGTGACGGGCGGTCAATGACCGTTGCCACATTTGCTACGGAACGCGCGCGAAAGACTACAATACATTACATTACCGTTTGCTGCGGCATTGAACGAAACGATTCGTGCTGGTGCCACCGTGTAGTAACATATTATTGCCGTCATCGAATCTCGTAGCGTGGGAAATCGTCGAATCAAATGCATATTTTTGTGTGATTACGTGAAACGGCACATGAAACACATGAAATAGTTCAGTCTCGCATAGCGCTTTATCCCGGAAGATGTGTATACGCTTCTCATTTTACGTGCTTGCGTAGCAGCTACAAATACATGTTCTGGGCAGCAATAAGGTATAAAATATAAAGAATGAGAGAAAAGGGAGTGAGACGCTATGGTAACAAAACCTTTAGTGCAGGAATAAGAGCAGTGTTTGGTGGAGAAAATGAGACCGTCATAGAATTATTTGTAATCGGCTCGTGAGTGTTTTTTTTGTTTTTTGCACGTCGGCTACTTGGTCTGGAACCTGTCGGCAGACATCCTCAAGGCTGCTTTGAGAAACTAAGTTTCACTTTTTCTTTGGTCCCTAAATACGCTTGTTGGGTGTTACATTTTCCCCTCAACGTCAAGTGTGAAATTTCTGCTGAAATTGTGTTTGTTTCTTGGCAATGCTTGATGTCAGTGCAGTGAAGGTGAGGCAGAAATTTAAACCTAGCATTTCGGTGTCTTCCATATCCCTGCATTCGAGAATAAGTGCTCGCGATCACTCATGCGAGATCTCAGCATTAAGAAACATTACTTTGAAGACCAATTCAACTCGCTATATTTCATTATCGTGTCTTACAAAGATTCTGTCTAGCTTTGAGTTTATGTTTTATATCAATCATCAATCAATCATGCAAAATTTTGGGCTTTGACACTGGGATTGATACATTGGCAGATATATACTGTAAAATTTTACTATTCGCCGTGCTCTAGACACGGCGCGTCCAATGTACTCACAAGCAGCGCAAAAACGAAAACAAGACAAAAAAACCCCAAAGAACTTTGGTAAAACCATAAGCGCCAAGTAATCTTAGCGAAAAAAGAAAACGGGGCAAGTTGAAACAATTTGCTGAAGCAGGTTGAGGAAATACGCGTATATTGATTAAGCAAAGCGAGTTTGAAGGCAATTGAGCACACTCTTAGTCCATATAGAAGAAGCACATTGTGGCCATAAAATTGTGGCCATAAAATCCGACTTTATCAGCTCATTTATTTGTAACGTTACTTAAAGTCCACTCTGATAACGTGTTGCCTGCACTCGCTTGCTATAGTACGGTTGACATCGGAAACTATCCCCGCCATTAAAAACAAAAAAAAGTTATTCTCTTCGGCTGGCTTCTCTGCTAATGATCTTTAATGTGAGAAAGCCAGTTTTGATGAGCACTTGCTGAGTGCTTACCACTGTGGTGCTTACGTCTGGACACGTAAAAGATCAGTGAGACATTCTTGGAAGCATTTTGGCGCACGCACATCCTCAAACCAACTCGCCCAACTTCCGATACTCTTACATTGTATTAGAGAAGTTCCATCTTGCAAGATGTGAGTGGCCAGCCTCATGCCATAACAGTCCGGACATCAACTTGCGACCTTAAAGTGCCGAGTGAAAAATGTTCAAGAATGATGTGCTGTTGTAAACTTTAGCCTAACTGATGTGGGACCGTAAAACCACTAACATGCGTATAGACATCATGAGTCTCTCTAATAAACCTGCAGCCACGCTCTGAATATTCTTGCTTCGTACGGGAAATAAAGCTGTTCAGTTGGGCCCATTTTGATGTCTCGAGGTAGTAGTGCCAATGAAAGGCGCCATTGAAGAAGATCTATAGTGAGGGAAGGTTAGCTTGTTAGTTCTCAGTAATACGCCTAGTTGGGCTACTATTTCAAAGCGACTGCTTGTCTGATACTAATTTTTTGATGTTCTTGGTGTTTCATCAGCAGTGCAAAGCTCTGCCCCAACATTGCTGCAGATAGTGTTAGTCAAACGGGAATGGCATACATATCAGAGAGGCGTAGAACTTGATGACAGTCATCGCAACAAAATCGCAACCACATGCTCCTAATCTGGGGCCCAAGCCCAGTATACAGAAGTGTTATCTTACCCTACATGATTTTCACGATAGCGAACCTTGTCCTCTGCAGCAAGACATCGTATATATATATATATATATATATATATATATATATATATATATATATATATATATATATAGCGCTGACTGTCATTCCTACTTCTAAAATTCACTTATAACCCAAAAAAGTGGATGGAGGGAAGGCCGCTGTGGTATCTCATTGGTTAGAGAATCGAACGAGTTATTCGAAGGTCATAGGTTTGATTCCTGCTCACGGCTGGTTATTTTTCATCCACTTTTTCTTTCTTTTTATTTACATTCCATTGGTTCTAATAACTTCCCTGTTCCCTGTACATTTCTTGACCTTACTGTGTGTTAGATCTCATTATATTGTGTTAAAAACAGAAACACGGAAACCGAGCCCTTAGGTATACACTTCTTTCCCATAATATATATATATATATATAATATATATATATATAGTATATATATTGGAAATTCTACACTTATGCGGGGGTGCGCCCTGAACCGGTTTACTCCATCCGTGATTGGTTATGTCGAGTTCCATATTGTTCTCAAAGTTACAGTGCAAAGTTCCTTAGTATAACTTCTACTAAGGGCTTTACCTTAGGTTGTACACCTAAGGTAAAGCCCTTAGGTATACACTTCTTTCCCATATATATATATCTATATATATATATATATATATATATTATATATAGATATATATATATATATATATCTATAATATATATATATATATATATACTATATATTATATTATTGAAAATTCTACCACTTATGCGGGGGTGCGCCTGAACCGGTTTACTCCATCCGTGATTGGTTATGTAGAGTTCATATTGTTCTCAAAGTTACAGTGCAAGTTCGAACACTAGTGTTCGGGAACAACCTGTCAGAATTGAAGCCACTATTATACCTTGACTCCCCTTAATCGGAGGAAACACTGCGTACGCCTTTCCTGGCGTTAATGTACAAGCGTGCGATGGCGGATCGGTAGTTTTATTTTTGATTAGAGAGCCTCGTTTTATGGCAACGTTCCTCATCGTGCAGTGCATGGGTAATGCGTGAATTTGGAGGCACAAAGGTTGGTGAAACTTCACAGTCATTTATGTCAGCTTCATTCACTGCTCGCGGGAACGACGATTGAGCCTGTCAGGTTTTTATCCATAACAACCAGCAACCGAAGTAGTAAATAGGAACTTCCAAACTTCCAATAAACAGGGTGTCGAGAGTCTCCGGTGCTATTGTCGTTACTTTCGCCGTACCGAAGGAGACGTGTGCCCCTTCTGTGTTCAATTAATGAACGAGCTCGCGATTAATGCTAGAAAGAACAACTTGTTGCAAGGGCGTGGGGCTTGTCGATAACATCGGGTTGAATCCGAAATAAAATTATTCGCAATGACGAGTAGGAAAATTGTAATAAGAAACATGTGTACACTAGCTTGTACAAGCCTTTCCGAAACCACCGAAACTCTTCACGAAAAATTTATGCGCCGAAAAAGTGATCAGCGAAATTAAGCCAGGACTACGAACGTTCAAAGTGCGTTGGCTGCAAGCGCGCCCATGGGTCTCCAAAGAAAGCCTGTTTCGTTGTCTTTAAACCCGTAAATCACTACGCGTAAGAAAGTTTACCGTATAGTGGCTGCGGGAAAAAAAAGACATCGTGCGGAAAATGCGAGCACTTGCCGACAGGCGCTGATACATGCCCCTGCTCAACCGCCTGAAATTCTGAGTACGCGCACTTAGTGTCCCTTCGCTAAACTTGGAAATTCTTCTTCGAAAACGTCTCTTTCAGCGGTCACCCTTCCGCGAAGCTTCTGGCGGGGTAATACACCGTCGGTGGATTGTGTACGTGTGTTTGTGTATACAATATACGTGGGACCACAGCGAAGAGTTGCCGGGCGGCAGAAAAGCGCGTTGCGGACCGCGGCAGAGAAGCGGGCGTTTTATTTGCCGTTTCCGACCCAGGGCCTCCTACTGGGAGCCGGGACCATTAATAACGACCACGGCGGGAGGACGGCGCAGCCTGCCAGATGGGCACAAAAGGAGGCTGCTGGACGCCTGATCGCCGCGTTCTCCTCTGGCCCGTTTGCAGTGTGCGTTCACTCGTTCATGCGCTGGTTCTTTCCCAGGGAAAGCTGGACAAACATGCCTGCGAGCGTAGACGCATATATATATATATATATATATATATATATATATATATATATATATATATATATATATATATATATATATATATATATATATATATATATATATATATATATATATATATATATATATATATGGGGGCTATAGTCTGGTCATCGTGCCCGGTGCTTGCTTGCCCGTAGTTTCAGCGCCTGGGGATTCTTGCCGATGAGGTTTCCGATGCACATGAGTTCATGGGTATGCGCCACTTATGCTAAAGTGAACTCTAACCAATTGAAACAATACGAAGTTGCCATGGTGGTGAGTCCTCCAGACAGTGAGTTCTCCAGCGTGGAATGAATGAAGGCGTGATAAAGGTGGTCCGGACTTCGCGAAGCTGGCATTAAACTTCGGTTAGCGACAAGATGAAATTTAATGAACACGCTAGCGAACATTTTGTAATGGGAGTTCATGCGGTATGTGCAGGAAGAGTTTCGCTGGTTTGTGTTCAAAGCCTATAAAATTAACCAGCAATCCTTAAACAAAAAAATTGGTCTGACATTGTGCTGCAGGGCCGATTGTATATACGTATCCTACAGAAAAAGCAGATCACATTTGCAACACTCATTCGGGGTCTCAACCTTGTGCGACTTCCATGGCATTTTTAAATGTTCCTACGTATCGACTGGGACGGAAGCTAAAGTTGAATATTGGGCAAATTCGTCACCGCAAGTTTTTATTTCTGATGATGCTCCAGAGGTACGAATGTGGCCTCGCTGTTAAGCAAGCGCATGCGGTGCTGAAACAAGTATTCACCAAAGTTGTCAAGGCGTCTGAAGAAAGAGTCTGATTCTTTCGATTTGAGTTGGAATAAAACATAAGCACAATTCTGAGTTTTCATAGATGAACTTCCACTTTATCGTATACATCTTGTGGTACTGTGAAATAGGGTCTTCATCCTACGCTTTAATTTTGTGTCATGGTTGGAACGTGGGCCATCATACGGGATCATACCTTGATCGTACCTCCGCCTCCTTCTTTCTTAGCCCTTCATTTCCCTTACACATTCTAGGGTATCAAATTGAATGAAATATAGTAAACATTTCGGTATTTCTTGCAGTTCTCTCTCTCTGCCGAATTCATAGTTTCGAGGGAGCAACCTCCAGCGTTTTCTGCTTGGCTTTGACGGCTTGTCATTCGGTACTCCTTCTAGCTGGGCAGTCGCGAGGTGAAGCTCACCTGGAAGGAGATAGATGCAAACGCTTCCCCGAAACACACTCACTAGTTATATGAAAATCGTACAAGCTTTCGTTCAAGCTTTTCGCATAGATTCTGCAGGACACAAACAGATGCCAGAGTTACGGTAGCATGCCCGGCGGCAAATACTGACAAGTACTCATCGCTCAGCAAGGATATAGGTACACATCTATCGAGACAGATACGTGTTCATACGAAAAACTTAGCAGTTAACCTGCGAACGATTTTCACACCATGAGAGAACGAGGGAATGTATAACATTCCAGGGCGGTAATTTTAACACTTCAAGAGTGGCGATACACTGAAATGTGCAGATCTGACTCAGCTGTCAGAGAGGTGGTGGTTTTGCGAGCCGCAGTTATCCAGCGGTTTCCGGCTGTCTAAGTCAGTGGTAGTATAAAAAGAGTTTTCATGGACCAATGAAGCTTCAATCGTCATTTTATCAGAAGGTGAAAGAGCAATTCCCAAGGCTGGATGAGGGGTGGGAGTTTCTTGGTATCAAAATAGTAGATCCGCTGGGGGGGGGGGGGGGGGCATGAGCCGCTTGCAACCGGCTGGCTCAAATAATACTGCTAATATATGAAAACTGTCGGTGCTGTAGAGAACAGCGGAAGGGCAAAGGGCTGCGAAAACCCCAGGTTATTATTGCGATAGCAATTATATGGACACTCTCGGCTGTTTTTTGCCACCGGCGTCAGCGTCGCCGTGTTTCACCGTATATGTATATATGAAAACTCAAAAAAGAAAGTAACCCAGAAAAAAAAATTGGCACCATATCTGCACGTTACACTGCAAATTTCGTCACAAGACGATAGTCTTGCGTCTGGAGAGAGTGAACAAAACGTTTATTTGATGACTTGCGCAAGAAAATCGGTGAATGGTATTCTGGAGGCGCTGGGTTAGAGTGTCTCGAGTGTGCAGCGGAGGCGAACGAGAGCGCATCAAGTCACGTCGCACGTGAGACAAGAGAGCTATCTATCAGTTATCTTGAAAAAATTGCCTGTAGCTTCCGTCGGGGGAACACCGAGGAGGATGCGGAAGCATGTTATTGGTTAACGGGTGTTAAATTGCGACTTACTTGGGTCGATGGCTAAATTGGTTAACGTGGTTGTGAAATGGGGTGTTAAATGAGTGAACACGTACGACACGTATGCGAAAGGGCGGTGTTTTATTTATTGCGACGAACCAACGGACGAGCGGCAACTGAGCGAGCGAGCGCCGACCTTGAGTATATATACAGCGCGACGGTGCATGCGCTGTCAGCTGTCGAATTTTCTCGAAGGAGAAGCGCGCGCGCGGCACAGATGGCGACGGCGCGACGGCGCATGCGCTGTCAGCTGTCGAATGTTCTCGAAGGAGAAGCGCGGGCGGCACAGATGGTGGGCGACGGCGCGACGGCGCATGCGCGCGCGTCAGCTGTCGAATGTTCGAGAAGCGGTGCGGACGGCGCGGACGGCGCACTACAAGGCGCGAGTATAAGATGCTTCCGCATCTAATATGTTGAACAATTTTGAGTACTTCGTACTCAACTATGGGAGAGCACTGAGCCGTCCCGCTAAAACAGTTTAGTGGCTGGTAACAGAGTTAGACACATGCCTGAATACACAGGCATGGTTCAGTGTGCACCGACGCTCGCGTAGGTTTTTAAATAGCTAACTTTACCGTACAAGCTCATGTTTGTGTTACTGGTTTCCGTACCAATACTTTACCTTCCTGGTGCATTTAATGTGAAACTTTGACCGTTTTAACTCGGACACATGTATGCTTTTGAAGTGCAACAAATAACCTTATACTTGATGAACGCGTGAATATTGCAGTAGCAGAGAACGAGTGATTATTGTATCAGACGTAATGAATTAGCTCAACTAAGGCGGTGCGGACGGCGCACTACAAGGCGCGAGTATAAGATGCTTCCGCATCTAAAAAGAAAGCGCGTGGTGTGAGCGCCCGTCTCGGGGGCAATAAGGTGTAGAATTCAAGGCGACGGGTATAGGTGCCACCACCGTGTCGACTTAGCAAAGCGTTAGAAACACTTGCCTTTTCTTGCAAGCGTTGCATCGCCAGCGCAGCGTGATAAGCGTAAGATTACTTATGTATGCCTTTTGTACTAAAAAGACACAGGAACAGAATAATGACGTGTTGTTTTGGGGCCTCAGATATGCGCAAGAATTGCTTTTTAACTGACAATCGCACAAGTATGAACGGTAAACCTTGGGCGATATTGGTGGGCGCTGCGGATGGGGTCGGCCGTTAGGGATATCGTAGGGTATCGTTAAGCGCTGACGAACAGGACACATGTACAGACAGACAGACAGACAGGCAGGCAGGCAGACACAACAAAATTTTTGCGTCGAAGCTCCCCAAGAAAGTAGTAGTAGTAAACAACTTATTAAGGCAGCTGACGGTTTCCTAAGTGGCGAGGGCTGTCAGGCCATGCCTGGTCGCCACCTCGTCAGCGCGTTTGATGGCCCGGAGCTGGGTGTCCAGGCTTGTGGTCGTGAGGATTCTCTCCCAGGCCTCACTTGAAGGTGACTGTCCTAGGAGGTTTGGTGGGGAGGGTCCTTGCTGCATCCCCAGATGATGTGATCCAAGGTTGCGGTCTGGGTCTTGCAAAGGGTGCACGTAGATGTGAATAAGGCAGGGTATATGTGCCTGTATATGTACGGGGAGGGAATGAGTTCGTTTGAGCCGCCGCCAAGTGATTTGTTGAGCTTTGTTTAGTTCCGGGTGCGGGGGTGGTCTGGTTTGCCTTGATAGCTTGTAGTACTGTGTGATGTCGTGAAAGGTGATGAGTGCTTCAGTTGCTTCGATATCGTGGTCCGAAGTCTGGCCCACCGCTCGGCATACGAGTCCTCGAGCTTGTCTGTGGGCGGCTTCGTTACCCGGGTTTCCTGCGTGCGCTGGGACCCAGATGAGTTGGATTAAACGAGGATCGTCATCGTCGGTGCTGCTGGCAGTAGTGTCGCCTGAGGCGTTGCGTGCCGCTCGGGGCAGAGGACGGAGGATGCGCGCCGTGGGTTGGGGAAACAGTGCCCCGGGCAAATCGGATGATAGCAGATTTGGAGTCACTGATAATTGTTTCAAAACCGGCCATTGCGGCGAGTGCTATGGCAGCTTCTTCGGCCTCGGTTGGGTCTTGTGTGCGTATGGAGCCGGCGCACCTCGTGGTAGGGCTCTATATCGACTGGGGTACGTTTCGACGAGACGTTGATTGCAAAGGCTTGTTTGGGGGTTGGGTAGCTTGCCGCGTCGACGTGAGCCACTTTTGTGTTCGTACCATAGGTATTGTGAAGGTTTCTGGCGCGGGCTGATCGTCTACCGTCATGAATGCCGGCCAGCATGTTTTTCGGCAACGGCTGCACAATGAAGCGCTGTCTGAGGAGAGGCGGTAGCGAGATCAAGTCTTGTCCGCTTGGTGACGAGGGGAATTCCGATACGTTGAAGTATCCATCTTCCGGTTTTACTACCACGCAATCGTTCAATTTGTGCAGTTCGGTGAGCCTCGATAAGTTCAATCTATTGTATTGTGAATTCCAAGGCTGAGGAGGTGCATGGCGATGTGGTGCGGGAGAGGCCCAAAGCGATCTTGTGGACGGTGCGAATAAGTCTGTTTACTTTTTCTTTTTCAGCCTGGAGGAGTCGTAGGTACGGTAAGGCATAAGTTATTCTTGTGGTTACGAAGGCGTTTAAACAGCTGGAGAAGTTCCTTTTCTTTCATGCCGTGTTTCCGCGCAGAGATTCTTCCTAACAGACGGGCAGTCTGAGTGACGGTGACCGCAAGCTCTCTAGTGCGACGGTATTGCCCCTGCCGGCTTGTACGTAAAGGCCGAGTACCCGCATGTGCTGCACTATCGTATTTCGGATCCGGCCATTCTGAGAGTGATGGTTGGTAGTGGCGGGTGTTAACCTTACGGTAGTCAGGAGGACGAAGAAGGAGGAGTTCAGATTTCTCCACTGAGCATTCGAGACCTGCACACGCGACGTATCCGCCACTGTGTCCACGGCACGTTGCAGTGCCTCCTCGATCTGTCCGTCGGAGCCAGTAGTGGTCCATACCGTCACGTCGGTCCGCGTATAGGGTGTGTCGGATATTGGGTATGCAGTCTAGTAACTGTGGGGAGTTGGCTCATTACAAGGTTGAATGAAGGAAAGGTGAAAGAACAGCTCCCTGTGGCGTGCCTTTGTTGGATAGGGCAAGTCTCTTCGTGGCGTTGCTGTCAATCAGGGAAAGTTCCACAGTACGGCCTTGTAGGAAAGAGCACACGTAGTTGTAAATACGTTCCCCAGGGTTTGTTGAAGCCAAGTGCTGGGCTATCGCTTCATGTGTCACGTTATCGAACGCCTTGCGTAGGTCTATGCCTAGCATTGCTCGCGTGCCCGCCACGTACGGGGTCTTCAACAAATCGTGGTAGATTTGTACGAGGGCGTCTTGAGTAGATAAGTGGGCGCGAAACCGAGCATGGTTGGAGGGAAAAGGTCTTGCTCTTCTGCAAGTGTTCTAGCCGAGCCAAGACCACGTTGCTCAAATAGTTTGCCAAGGCATGAAGTTAACGAGATGGGGCGAAGATTTGATAAGTCTGCCTTTTTTCCGGGCTTTGGTATAAACACTATTTCGCGTGCTCCATTCTTCTGGTATAGTTCCGGCATGCCAGCAGTCATTGAAATATTCAGTAAGGGCAGTTACTGACCTTGCGTCTAGGTTGCGGATTGTTTTGTTCGAGACGCCGTCCTGGACCTGGTGCCGAAGTTGTGGCGAAGCTTTAGAATGGCTGCATACACTTCGGCTTCTGTGAGTCGGCATCAAGAGTTGGATTTGGTTTACCTTCATAGGGTGGTAGCGGTGTCGCTGGTTGATGGGCTTGGTTGATGTATTTGTCCGCCAGTTCAATTAGTAGATCTTCGTCTGATCGGGGTGTTGGTGGGACAAGTCGCTTAAGTCTGTGCCGTGCGGCTGTTTTCGAGTCGTCGGGATCCAGTAAGTGGCGTAACAGGTGCCACGTCTGCTGTTGCCTAGCTGTCCGTTGAGTCCGCTGCACAGCTGGCCCCATTGTTGGCGGGCGAGGTAGGTACTGTGTCGCTCAATTTCTTCAGAGAGGGCCTGTATGCGGCGACGCAATTTCTGATTGTAGCGCTGCTTCTGCCATCTGCGCAGCAGGCTTGCGTGTGCGTCCCACATGTGGAGAAAGACGAGAGTCTGTGGCAGGCGTTTCCTCTGCTGCTTTACTTTCGCGCGTTGTGCGTCGCACGTGGTCGTTTTAGGGAGGCTGTCCATTCCTTGAGGTTTGTTATGCGTTCTGGGGCTTCACTTTCACGGACGTCTCTAAATTTTGGCCACTCCGTGATTTGAGCGAGGGCTTTGTGTACTCTCTTGCCAGCGGACGTCTGTACCTGGATGGCAATGATGTAGTGGTCACTACCAGCGAGTTTGACAGGTGTTCTCCCATCTGGCCTGCGCAATATTCTTGCAGTATGTGAGATCGGGGTGACGTGTCCCTACACACGCTGTTTCCTATGCGGGTTGGTGACTGCTGCAGGTCATTTAGTAGAGTGAGCCGGGAGGTCCTGACCGAGTTGCCATAGCTTCTTGCCTCGTTTGTTCGCCTGCAGGTAGCCCAGTCAGGGTGCCTGGCGTTGAAATCGCCCAGTATAAGCAGTTGTGTCGCATCGAGAAGCGATGTGGTTTTCTGGAAGAGCAGGTTGAGAGTCGTCGCGCGTGCCCGGGGTGCGCAATATACGTGAGGATGAGACTGATTGGTGCGAGCGTTTTCGCGGAAGAATTGCAACGACCGTGTGTGGAATGTCCGAGAATTCTAAGTCGTGTTGTTTCGCCGTGAGGCTCTTGTGGACGAGCGTGCCTGTACTTGGGGCTTCTTGGTTTGTGCGAGTCGGTGAATTGTTTGAAAGCGATGTAACCAGGGAGTGAGACAGAAGCCATTGTTCTTGTAGGCGATGACGTCTGGAGGCGTTGGCAATTGGGGCAGTTGTGTTTTCCTTGTACGAGTAGCTGCAGGTGGGCTTTCTTTTTACGAAAGCCCTGACAGTTCCACTGCCTATAGTCAAGTGGGTGCTGGCCATGATGCATCAGCTGGAGCATTACTTGAGGCCGTCGTGGGGTTCGCTGTGCTGGGTGGAAGAGTGAGAGGTCACTCGGTTTGCGTGTGATAGCTGGTGCTCTGGCCATGCTTTGTTTGATTACTGCAAAACTGGTGTCTGTGGCAGTTCTGAGTGCTTCTAATCCGGCAACGGTGTTGTTTACGGTGGCTTCCATGTTTGAGAACCGTGTCTCTATGTTCGTTAGGCGTGAGTCTACGGTTGCGAAGGCGTCTGTTACGGCGGCACGAACGGCGTTGACGACCGTGGTTTGGACTGTCGTGCGGAGGGCTTCAGCAACGGATGCTTGACCATTTCAATAATTCGCGCCGTCATGTCCTCTTCGGATTGCAGCGTTTCCGTGGAAGTCGTTGCTTTGCGTTTGGCTGCTGCGGCTGGTTGGGGCTGTTGAGTTGAATTATGCACGGACTGGCTGGCCTTTGCCAGTTTACTTTCTAGGGAGCGGTTCTGCGCAAGGAGCACTTCGATCTGAGCTTGTTGCGTCGCCATTTGGGATTTTAACGCATTGATTGTTTGCGTAAGTTCCTTGACGAGCGGGTCATGCGTTGAGGCGCACGATTTCGATGGCTGCGGGGGAGATGATGGCAGCGGAGACGCTGCGCTTTGCGCCCATGCCACACTAGGGTTGCTTGGTGGTGCTTTGGATATATCAGCATGTGGGATGCGACTTGATGATCGGGTTCTTGATTTGGACCTAGAGTGGGAGGCTGCTTGACCCTGGCGAGATCGTGACTTCGATCGGCTGTCGCGTTTCGTCGGCGTTTGTGATGTCCCGAAACTGGGGTAGTTACGCTCGTCCAAGGCAGGCGGGCTATCGTCATTTGAGGTTTGCTGCGTCGCTGGTGACTCGGTTTGTAGCGTCTTTCCTGCTTGTGCTGCGTTAAGTGGTTCAGACTTTTTGGCGAAGCGGTACTCGCATCTTGAGCTGTTCGTCCTGGTGTCCTCCTTGACAGACGATACAGCGTGCTTGGAATGTTGGTGGCGTTCCTTGCGGCGGGGGCTCGTGGTCTTCTCCGCAACGCGGGCAGCGTCGGCGCCTAGGTTGAGGGCACACATCGGAGCGGTGCCGGTCTTCCGGCAGTTGAAGAATGCGTCTACTTTGGGATGGAAAGGGTATACTCGAATGAGACCTCCCGGTGTAGAAGCCATCTAGGTAGGTGGTCCCCGAGCAGCGTTATAAGTAAATTCTTCGTTTTTCCCATGCGTCTGCCACCTACTATTTGGTAGTCAGGGTTGCTGTCTTGAAGGTCCTTCAGCGTCTCATCATCGGTGGGGAACGTGTGGGCGTAGAAAGAAATGCCTCGTATCGCGTCGTCTGGTGGCGGGGCGTACATGTGTAGCTCAATCTGCCGGTCTTCTCCGAGGAGGATTGATGTGATGCGTTGGTACGCGATTGCTCGGTCGGTGGTTGCCACACTAACGGTGAAAGTGTTATTCCTTGGGTGTATGCGTAGTTGATCACGCTTGGCTGGGTCCAGGTCACACAGAGATGCCGCTTTAAGCAGTGCTCTCTGCAAGTCTCCGGGTGATGTGCGCGTGAGGTCAATGGGTGTCTTGGGGCGTCCCACGATGTGGTACGTGTGCGACGGCAGTCTTGGCAAGGGATGGCGTTTCAGTTCCGGCGGCGGCCGGGGGGTTGGTGGAGTTTTGGGGCTTTGCTTACTTGCGCGTCGTTCATTTGGGCTTGTTGCTTAAGTGCCTGGTGACGTTTCGCCTGGGCTCGGAAACCTTGAGGTGGTGTCCAGGAATCGTCTGACCATTCTTCGAGAGAGATTTCGACGCCGTCGACCTCGATTTCCATGTCGGCTAGTGTCCCAGCGGCCGCGACAGCGGCGTCCGGTGTAGCGTCGCTAGGCTTAGGCGTCCAGTGGCGGATCTTGCCGGCGTGGCGTGAAAAGATGAAAAGCTTACTTGAAAATTGTGACCAATATCGGTCGGAAAGTTGTATCCTCGGGACCGGTATGATTTGCAGAAACCATTCGTACAAGAAATCTTGAGCTAAGGCACGTCTTCCTACTGAAACATCGGAAAACTCTCCCCAAGAAAGACTATCGTCTTCAAAAGACTTCGGCATGCGGAATTGAATGTCGGACATCTGAATTGTGAGTGCGAGGCGTTAGCCACAGAGCCACGATGAAGCACCTCCTCCAACGTTCAAACGGCAAACTATATCTACCACTTACCGCTGGTGATGGGCATGTCGGGGGGAACTATCATGTTTTCGGCATTACCGGTGAGATGGCGCAATGAGCTCACGTCGCCACTTTGTCACGACGCGGTGGCGCGTGCTTTTATTTCCCACCCGTACTTTGCCCCGCGGAAAGTGGGCAGGGTGGACGCTAACGCGTGCGCTTGCTTACCTCGCGATGGGGACAATCGTACGCCTTGGGCTTTCACCGGAGCGATTCTGTTGTAGTTACCTGGCACACAAAGATCACTGCAGTCGTTGCACAGTCTCCGTTTGCGAAATGGGCGCGCTTTTAAGACACACCGAAGTAACAATTGAGACGCGTATTCGCGTTCATCTGTGCCTGTACGTTTCGTGCGTCATTTGTGCGTGAGAAACGTGGGGCACGTTTCGAACTGCTTGCCATTCTGCGCGTGACCTTCCAATTTATTGCTATCGCGTACAGCGCTTAGTCTTTGCGGTAAAGCTGGGACATCTTTTTCGGTGAATGTTCACAAAACCTTGTTGGAAGAGGGCAAGTGGAATTGCGGTAGGTAAAGGGAGACAGGAGCCGAATGTGCACAGTAAGGAAGGCGTACTTTTTGTGCACGGCACGGTATGACCTGTGAGTTTAAAATGTTAACATTCTTTTTTTTATGTGCGCTCTTCAGTGCTTTTAAGAGACTGATTCAGGGAAGGAAGACGTCTAAAGATGTTCAAAATGCAACCTACATATTATGTCTACTAATTCCGTAATAGCTGTAATCCTCTCAAATCAGGGTCCCTGACATGCTTCTAAACACTCGCACTACGCCATGGGGAAGTGATTGAAACGTATAGCGCCCGACAAACGAGCTAGCAGCTCCACATCATTGCGAGCATCAGCCGTGGAGACAAACACATCACCACCCAAGATGATGCGGCGGGCGGCAGCCAATGACCCTGCAACGGACGCGTAAAGTATCGCGCGCATCACCACCGTTCACCGCTGGTCATGAGGCACGCTCCATTTAGCTGCACTACGAGCGCACAGGCTCGCCTTCCTGCCCCACCACGCAAGTCACTTGTTTTACATAAAAGGAAGGGGGCGAGAAAATAAGTAAGAGAGAAAGTATAGGGAACATAACGCGTCATTGGCGCGCAACATCGCTCCCCTGGGGCACATGTAGGAGAGAACAAAAGCAGAGCGGTGCGGCATTTTTGTTTCGGTAGCCGCGTGCCGTGTCTGACGACTCTATGAAAGGCGAGGGTGCACGCATGAGAGGCGAGAAACAAATATACAGGAAACGTGGATAGATAAGACGGAGTAGCAACTGTCTTTCAGAAAACTGCGTTTTCCCAAATTATAGCATGTTTTCTATAGCATGTTTCTGGCTATTGTTTAAATTGCCATAGGTGTGTCTTGTATGTGCTGTGTGCGCCTACACAATGACGCTGATTTTGCAGTGCTATTTTAGCAGGGTGTAGTATACGACCTCGCTGGCGAGTGTTGCAAGACCTTATAAAATTTAATAGTTGGCTCTGTATCTAATTACTCGAGTAAAACGAAAACAAACCACAGGTTGTTGAGCGTATCTGAGAGAAAGACAACTAAACTCCCGTTCAGCGGGGCAGCTAAACCCCCCTCTTTTTTTTCAATATTATTAATATTAAGTGAGTCTCAGGCTGTGTGCTACACCCATACAATGATAAATTTTAACAGTAAGGTACATTACCCTCCATGCTTTCGGACTATACCAAAAACTACAAGGAGCCAACTCCGGAACCCTTCCGCGAAGCCCGCGTCTCTCATAATCATATAGTGGTTTGGGACGTTAAACCCCACATATCAATCAATCAATCCTTCTGCGAAGCCCGAGCCTCGGCGACAATCATTGCGCCGTACCGCACATCCGCAAAGTGGCGGTGAGGCAAGACCTACAAGTCCCTACGTGGGGGACGTAAGGCCCGGTCGGCGAAAGCTCTTCAAGACTATACGTTGTTACCATCCAAAGGAAGGTAAACAGCTTGAAATTTACGCCACCATATTCTGCCAATTTAAAAAAAAAAACGTCGTATGTGACAGCCACCCACCTAAATGTTAGGACATTATTTTGAAACAACTTTAACGTTTCAGTACATGTGATCAGACAGCGCTTCAAGTGTATCGTTTTTTTTTTTTTACGAATAGCTTGAAGCAAGCGAGTTTGTTTATTCGGACACATGTTTGAGGGTCTGCACTTTTGTATGGATTCAGTTACCTCAGGGGAAATGACAGGAAGCAAAAGCAACAATAAACCAAGTGTTATACGTGCGGTAACGACCACGTTAGGTTTACTTCAGATTAGCCTTGACGAGGAGGACGCACCCAACAACTGGGCAGAAAGTAATTGCAGTCAATGATTCACGTTAAATCCTGCACAGTTCCAATAAAACTCGTACATTAGAGGCTCGCACTGAATTACTCAGAGTATTCCGCATCATACGGGTAGTTTATTGTGCGAATTCATTCGCCTGTAACCCTGTAAGCTCTTTTCTGCTTCATGCATGATAAACTTAACGATTAAATATTTATTACAATTTGTTTGACATTATCTGTGTTGGCAGGGAAGTTTGATATACTGAGTCACTTCGTTTCACTTTGTTAAACAAAATACATGTAAAGAGTTGCGTTAAGCTAATTCTAATTTATCAAGAAATGATAAAAGACGTGAGTCATGTTTCGGTTGCGCTTACGCATTGTCCACATAATGTTGAAGAACAAATAAACATTTGTACATGACAGTAAACAAACCACCGTAAGTATAATAAGAGCAGATCGGCTCACGGCTGTGAGACAACTGAGTTTACCTTAAGTTCCCCACTAAAGTACTCAGCTCAATACCCGGTGCATCTGCATCCCCAAGAGTGTGCTAACTGTGCAACTTGGACTGCACATATCGCGTAGTGGACTGCAGGCTCAGACCCAGCCGTGTCGATACCTTTCTTTCCTCCACTGGGAACCACTTGAAGCAGAAAACGAGACCAGAAAACAACGAAAAAAGAACAACCTGGCGCTCAAGAACACGTACGCGCCATGTAGCAGCCGAACACGGCTGCAACTCCGGGCGAGAAACGGGCGCGGAGCCGGAGAGACAAATTGCCATCGGCCTCGGCTTGCTCCGTGCTTTATTTTTCATTCTTCGTCTTGTTCTTGGCACCGGCACAGCTTGTGTAGCCGCAGAGACTTTACGGCGCCATAAATCCGCTTTTTATTGCCATAACGGTGCGGCGGAAGCGTGCGAGTGTGTGTGTTTGCCGTTACCGAAGCAGACCATTTGACCTCTCCGCGGAATTATTTATCTCTCATGCACCTCCTCCCCCCACAATCCCGCCCCCTAAACCTCTCTTTCCAGCGTGGATGCCACGGCGTCCACCTATAAGGCTCACCCCCCTCTTCCAAACACCAGCTCTCTCCTCGCATTTTCCTCTGTCCTCCTGCTGCGGCGTTGATTTTCGGCCGCCGTTTCGCAGCGTTCTTCCCCCTCCTTCCCCATATCCTTTCACCCTCTACATCACCTCATTCTGGGTCCGC
>WOVY01005121.1:0-22617 GCA_013436015.1 Rhipicephalus annulatus
CCTTGAGAGAATGCATTCATTCGTGCACCAAGGCTATGGTGAAAGCGGCATTATGCTTTTTAAAGCAGATTCCGGAGCAGAAAAAAATGATGCTTTGGAGCAGCTTCAAGTGTCTTCGGAGCAGAAAAAAAAAAATGCTCTGGATTAGGGTTGCTATTGGTGTTTACGGAGCAGATGTGTATGTTTCCTAAAAACTCCTACAGTCTAAAACATCACTTAAACATTGAATAAATACTTATATTTATTATTAAACATGTGTGCTAGTATCAAGGTTTTTTGATAATGTCAGATGCGTAAGCGCGCACGGTCGCAGTGGCGAGGAGCAGCCCCCACCCATAACCCGCGCAGCGGCGGCGCTGCTGTCGCTTTGGGATTATCGAAGGAACATTGTATACTATCTCGGCATTCGAAACAGCAAGAAATTCGTTTTCAAATATGCGGATTTTAGCTAAAGCTGCTAGATGAGGGCTAAATTATTTCTGATACATAAAGACAATGCCTGTATTTAAGAAATGTATTATTTTTTGCCTGCAATATATGAATGGTGCGGTCAGCGGGTTTGACTGTGCCGTACCCCCCCCCCCCCCCCCAAATTTTTCCCCGTCGTTTACAGAGCCAAAGTGACACTTGACCAGACTTCTCTGTCCGGCACCCTCTTCAGGTCAAAGTGGTGCCCCTACCCCTTGAAAAAAAATTCTGCCTGTGCCTCTACAATAAATAAGGTTCATCCGCACCTTCAGGTTATAGACGATTCTAAGCAAAAGAACCTGTTGTAATTGCACATCGCATAAAGTGCATGTAAAATATATTTAGAAATAGTTGTACTTTTTTTTGAACAGCTAAGGAAAAAAAGACAAGCCACACGGGCAGTCTTGCGTGAATTAGCGCCACAATCCTACTGTGCTTTATATCTGTGCGCTTGCAAGCCTCACTTGGCACGGCTGACATAAATGGTATAATTTTTATGTGAAGATGCACTTCATACACAAGCTCCTTGGATTGTAGCTGAAATTATCCAAGGAATTAGGAGAAGGGCTTTGAAACTGATGAAACAATAGCGTTTAAAAAATAGAATGCAGTGAAATAGATGATATACGGTCAGTATTTAAACAACTTGTATTGTGAAAAGCTTTTTCACAATTTGTATATCACACGTGACAGCGATCAAGCATGCTTGAGTGAATTAGCAGTTTAGGATAGTAAATATGCCCACCTGTAGCGCGCCGGGCTGTAGAAGTTCCTATGCCTCCGAGAAAAACACTTGCAATCGGCGGACCTTCAAATTCAAAATAACCCCGCAGTTTTTAAAGCCTCGACAGCTGCTATTCCACAAGTCTTCCAGGAGACAGTCAAGACCAGGGTGCCTACCAATTTGATATATCAACGTCCCCCACTTTTCCAGGTTTTCAATTGTGATTAAAAGCGAATTCCAAGACCGCCACGTCTGCTTGGAATGCTTTTTACTAAGCATTCATTTCACCAAGCATGTTACTATCGTGAAAGGCTCAGACAAGGCTCAGCCTTCTGCACCCCAAGCTTGAACAAATGCAAAAAAAAAGTTATACAGGAGGAATGATACGGCAAATTAAACCTTAGAAAAATGGCGAGAATTCGGGGAAGGAAAGCCTGTTTTTGTGAATGGCTTAAGGCCGGGTGAGAAACAATGGCTGGCAGCAATTGTGCTCCGGCACACAAGTATTTCCACCTATTTAGTCCGTATGGGAAGCAAAGAGCGGTATGTTCACGCAGACAATCTACGAAACTTGCATTCTCCCTGAAAAGTCAATGCCCGATATTCGGCTGACTTAAACCTGCAACGAACTAAACACAGCACCCTTACTGTTACCAACATGGATCCCCGAAGTGATGGACGCAGGTATTGGGAACCTCCCATCAACGCCTGCATCAAAAATGATCCAGCGAAACTTCAGCCAAGTACAGGGGCCTATTTCACTGTGCAATATGAGCAAATAAGGTTTTTGCGTACATGGAATGGAATTGTGAACATAAAATTTAGGTTTAGCGGGTACTCGTATACAGCTAAAAGAGGGTTGATATGTGTTGTAAAAAGCATATGCTATAGGCACACATCATTTGAAAGTATGTTGTGGAAAGTATGCAAATGAAAGATATTTTTCCTTGTGCGGAGTGATTGACAGCAAGTAAAAATGTTAGAGCACTTTCACGGCAGCATTTGAGTGAGAAAAGCATCTGGAAGGAATAATTATTTTGTATCCCTATAATTGCTCAGAAAACGTGATTGCTTACTAAGTAGTTAATAAACTCGCGTTCCCAAAGCTAAGTAGCTACTCTCATTACATGAGCTTGAACCATTCATACAGCTGATGAGTTAATGAAATTAAAGCTATCTCACATCTGCGCACATTTCGTCTTCCCTTCGGTGCCGTTGATATTTTCAAATATATTTAAAGTATTCGGGTTCACAGATGACGGTATTCAATGCAATGATATAATCAAAGAAGGCACTGTTCCACTTAGTGCCGAAATTTTAGAGTACTTGCAACCCCCCTTCCCGTTCACCCATTGAAATGTGTTGTTTGAAATCAGAAATGGTTTTATTTTGTCATCGAATCAATTAAAACATCTGTGTATACACAAGGAGGTCCCATAGTCAGAGACTGAATCGGGACCTTCTACAGTAGTGAATATAGAAAAAATTAATATTGATGCAGCAAACAGTGGTACAGAAAACGGGTGATGAAATACATCACAGGTAAAAATGAAAAAGGAGTTATACTTAAGAAAAACATTAGCAGAAAGCAGCAACAAAAACTGAAATGAGACAACATAAAAAATAGAGGTAATTCAACTCTCCTAAGTAATTTTCAGATAATTACCATGGTGAAAGATAGTAAAAATAAACTACGAGAAAAGAAAACTAAACAGTGACATCTGATATCAGCAATGTAGGATGATGATGTGATGCTTTGTTAACGTTAGGTTGTGAGAAAGCATGAAAGGTAGCGGGAGTGATAAAAGTCACCAAAACTATAATGGAATGGATGAGAGGAAAGTCTTCATATCTTTTCTGAATATGCCGATTGATTCCGAGGCTTTTATTCCTGAAGGTATAGTATTCCAGAGATGGATTCCAGTGAAGTGGGATGTTTGCTTGCCATAGTTAGTATGAACTATAGGTAAGATAAAATTGTAATTTTGTGCAAACCTTGTCAAGTTTGTATTCTCTAGCCTAGATGGAGGAATTATACACAAAGGAAGCCGATTTTTTATTTTCTTGAAAACTAGTATGCCTAGATTGTATTTGAAAGTGTTCTCGACAGTTAGGATGTTCGTGGCATGCAGGAGTGCTTTAGCATCACTGCGATAGTGACTGTGGTAAGAATTCTAATAGAGTCATTTTGCATAGTTTGAATGGAGACTAGATGACTGCTGTAGGTATTGCTCCAAAATGTGATACAGTAATTAATATGAGAATGAATAAAAGCGTAGTACAATGAAAGTATTGTGGGTGTGGAAAATATATCACGTGATTTAATTAGAACACATATGCCGTAAGCCATTTTTTTTCGCAGGTATGCAACATGCGAATGAAATTTCAAATGGCGGTCCAGTCTAATTCCCAAGAACGTCGCCTCAACGTCTGCTTCAATTCCGAATTGATTTAGGAATATTGGCGGGATAAAATTATGTTCACGTTGGCGAGAGTTGAAAACAACAAATTCCGTTTTGGTGGGATTTATCTGTAATTTATTATGAATACACCACCCAGCCAAGCCTGAAAGGTCATGATTTAGTTTTTGTGTCAGAGATTGGAGGCAATCATCAGTGTTCACAATTGTTGTGTCGTCTGCATACAATAAGCATTCTGAGCTGGCAAGGCAAGATGGCAAATCATTTATGTAAATAGTGGAAAGAAGTTTGCGGAGAATAGAACCTTGGGGTACTCCTATATTTGTAACTTTAGGTATAGCATTATGATCTGACAGACTGACAACTTGGCTTCTATTGAAAAGGTAGTTTTTTTATTAATAATGATAGTGCAGGACCAGTTACGCCTATTGCTTCAAGCTTCATAAAGAATGTGGTGGTTGATAGTGTCGAATGCTTTGGTGAAATCTACAAAAATGGAACCTGCGTAGTAGCCTCCATCGATTGCTTTCTTCAACTTTTCAGTTAAAGATAACAAAGCGAGGTCAGTGGAATATGCTTCGCGAAAACCAAATTTGGATAGAAAAGGGATAAAATCTGAAACTTATTGAGGTATTTCGTCAGACGAATTTCGAGCAATTTTTCGAATATTTCACTGAGAAATGGTATTATTCAAATGGGTCGATAGTTAGATATCAGTGTACGATCACCTTTCTTGAACACGGGAACGACTCTGTCACTTTTCAATTCTGCAGGAAAGATGCCAGTTTTGAAAGCTAAGTTGATGATGGATGCCAAAATATCAGAAACAACATGAGCAACCATTTTTACGCGGGTTGGGTGAATACCATCAGGGCCAGCACTTGTTGTGTTCAGGTGACTGTAACGAGCTGTATCGAGAGACAGAGCTCTAGACGAGACGCTCGTGTTTCTGTACAAAAACCTGCGATGACCCAATCGTCATCGGGCAGTAACGAGGCCGTTTATGCAATCACACAAAAAATGTATTTACAAAAGACATGAAAAGTGTAATAATAAATCAAGTAAGGGAAAAAATATAACACGCTTGGAATGCTGGTGTGAGAGTCACAAGAGCATAAATACGGAAAGAGTTCACCGGAGAGGAAGGCGGTGGTCAAGTCCCGGCGGCAAACTCAACGCTGGGAAGGGACGGCCGACGCTTGGGTAGCCTGGTAAGTTCAATGACAGCCGCGGCCAAGAACGCGGCTCACTGCGGAGGCCGTTGACCTGGAGCACGCCTGGCGTTTGCCATGCCTATCTCGAACGCTGGCTGGCGCTCGCTGCCGTAGGTGCCGGTCTCGCCTGACGGAAACGTCCTGGCGACGTTTCGCCCACGCCACGCCCGAACTGCAAGGACGGCTGGTATGGCCCCAGGTGGGAGCCCACTGAGACCTCGAGTCCGCAACCCGACGGGTCACTGCTCCCACGCCCTGGTTCTTCAACCTTGCTTCTTCCTTCCAGCCACGTCTGCCTCCCTCCTTCTTCTTCTTCGCACACTCCACTACCCTGATTTTCCTGCGTCGTCTTCTTCGACTGTCTCTGTGGCGCGCACTTCAAACACAATTCTATCTTCCCGATCACGCACGGCCACTTCACTCATCACACATGCCCCTCCTTCGGAAAAAGTTTTTTTTTTCAAAAAAAAAACTTTCTAGCAACGTCTTAGTCGCAATCACCACGTGTCCGCACAAGACCACTGCACCGCACCAGTGAATAGAGGTGATATATGTCCACAATAAATGTTCACACACCCTCACACATAAAAAAACAAGAAAAAAACATGTAGTCAGCCATGGCGCGATGACTGTTTTCTTCTGGTGAATAAACCACGTGGTTCAGAATTATATATATTGCAGACAAACTGTAAACCAGTTGCAATACACTTCCGTGAAAGCTTAGGTTACAGCCTACTCATGAAATCGGCACTTGACTAATCTGAGCCTCTAATATGTTGAATAACAAAAGAATACATTGTAATGCCAGACTCCATCTCAGTACTCTGCTGTTCAGGTGTTTGGCCTTAGCTAGATATTGTAATAGTTGGTGATCAGTTTGCACAACAAACTGCGTTCCGTACACAAAAGTGCGAAACCTTTCTATTGCCCACACTAGTGCCTACAATCTCAGCCTTGTACTTGACTCTTCTCTCCTGTCGTGCGCTTCGTTGCTCCTTCGGCGGAGCCTCCCTGGGCACTGAAAGCATAGGCTTGTAATCAGTCGCCGCACCGCGGCCGTTGTCCTGCTTGCTAGGAGAGTTGAAATCTTTGAGAACTGTGGAACTGTACACCCTCGGGCTGTTCCTAAGTGGCGGCGTTCGGCTGAACGCCTTGTTGCCGCCGTTGTACGACGAGTTTCCACTTGACCGTTCTGATGACTTTGTGAAGGTCATGTTATTCAGTCGAGGCGGCTTCTTTGGCTTGGCCCCTAGCATGTCATAATCGCGAACGCCACCGCCGTTGTTAGATCGACGTGCAGTCATATTTCCACCTCCGGCTGCCTTGGACTTTCCGCCGCCGCCACTGGAACCTTGGCCGGTTCCGGAGTTCGTACCGGATGTCTCATTTTTCTTTGGAAGGGCCGGGGAGGCACAGCATTCGTTGGCTGCGAAAGCAGCTCTCAGCGGAAACGGAAGTGGTACTGTCGACGCGAAGTCCTTGGTCTTGAAGGCAGCCGCCCTCGGAGGTCCCTGCACGCGCGTCGCGGTGTTCGGCGACGGTGACTTAATGGGTGGCTTGCTCGACACTGCTGCCAGAAACGGCGGTAGATGCATGTGGCTCGCCGGTGTCTTGCTCTCCTTGCGCGGGATCCTTGGGTTTGATTCACGAGGCCGGTACGGCACCGATCCGCCACAGCTAGTGCCCATGGCGACAGCCACTGCAGCGAACTGCTTTGTGCTCTCTTTCCATGTTGTATCAGGGTCGTGAGCCTGACGTGATCCGGGCACATTTCCCACTATAATGTCGCATAACGGGGAAATCATGCATTTTACGATGCATACACCTGAAAAGTATGGTGAAAAAATTTCCACCTTTGCCTCTGGAACCTTAATTCTACTTCCATCCGCCAAGAACAATGTTGCCGTGGTTCCCGTAAGTGCTCCGTCCGGCACGAGGGAACGCCGTACGATCATCGTATTACTTCCTGCGTCCCGTAATACTAAGGCAGTCTTGCCGAATATCACGCCCTGCAACACGGGCATCTGATGCTTCGTCATCCTTGGTTCGGTATTCACTGCACTAGCCATACTCTCTTCGCTTTTTTCGTCTTCCACCTGCTCCACTTCGTTAAGGTTCTCCCTTTGCGACCATATACATGAGGCTTTCCGGGTAGCGAGTTTACAAAGGCGAGCGGATAAAGCCACCCAGAATGCACCGCGGGCCAACACTCTTGGAGGCTATGCATTTCCGCCGGCCTAACTGTGTCATCGCGCTGTCGCTCCCCGCACTTTCGTATAGTGTTGCAGCAGCCGCGCGGGGGGTCCCGCCCCTTGCTCGCAAAGGAAACCCCTCGCGGCTTTTGGACCTGCGGCGAGTTGAGTTGGATACTCGCGAAGAAATCGTGTGCGCCCACCTGTCGCCTCTCGCAACCGAAAGCCGGCTCGTTCATGACGCAAGTGGGCACTGGAACGACGTGATCAAGAAAAGGAAAACCCTCTACGATTGACATCTCGCAATCGGTTCATGTTTCAAGCAGTGCGCGCGCCTTGTATCGCCGCTGCGCTGCGCTCCTCGCTCTGCCCAACGTTTTGCCGGCCCGTTATCAACGATGTAAGTTTGGATGTTTACTAAGTCGTATGCAATCAACACAAAACGACGCGATCACGTACTTGTGCAAGCCTTGCCTCGTCGCTGGTCAGAAAGGGGCTTTCGGAAAAATCACACTCCGCTACGTCGCGGTCGTCACTTCAGGGTTAATTAGCTTTAGCTGATGCTCAGCACTGACTTCTAAGCTACGCATTATGAATAGGAACGTGCCATGCCACACGAAGACCTTCCAAACACCATTGTGCGGCTTAAAAAAAGTAAAGCTTCCGGCCTCGCCCGTTCATATATTCAACGCCTCCTTTGTATATTACACGGACAAGCTAATACGTCATCGTTAAGGCAAAAGAACGCCGCTGATTAAATATTGCCTATCGGTGCAAGTAAGGTTCGAACAAAAACAAAATTTTTCTGGTGCGTCCTGCAGAAAAAAGCGCTCGTGTTTTCTTTTCTTTTTTGGCGCTTCAGTGCAGCATGCATGTGTAATGCGGTGAAGCTGTGAGGGCACGCGCAACTTTATAATATGGGACCGAGCACCTCGACATGGTGTTTTTCTCTTTGTTTTTCTACAACCCGCCCTTGTCCAACAAGCAGTCATGCAAACTTGATGGCAAGTAAAAAAAAAACATGCCTGGCCACTAGTGCCACATAGCCGTCACATGAAATTGAAATAAAAGCAGGAGTGCAGACCATGCATAGAGATACACTGGAGGATGTTCTAAAGTATAGACGCTGCTCTGAATGAAACATAGAGAACTTTGATGCTAGTGTCTGTGGCAGCTACAACGCACAGCACTTCAGCTAGCATGGCAGGGAAGGGTAGTACACGAATGTGTCTAATGTTCGTTCTTTTAGCTCCGTGTGGCCTGGATTCGCTTTGCCACAAGACAAAGTTGAGCAAAGGTTTAAAATCAATGCATAGCTATAAACACAGCCACAAGTGCATGGGAAGCCTGCAAACACGAAAACTAGGCAAATCTGTGAAGTACCCATCATTCCCATGGCAACTAAACGACTGCAGTGCCAGAGTTACTTTTAGGAAACTATGAGACCATAAAAGTCACCCAGGATCTTGCAATTGCACCTTGTTTTATTTTTGCATCATTTAAAAACAACGCTTTGCTAATGAAATGCCATTCGAAGTATCACAGGATCATTGCTTGCTTAGACCCCTCATCATCCAACCTTGTATAGGTGAGAGCCAGTCCTTACGCATGTACCTGTTCAAATAAACATCCGTTCATGTAACTGCCTGATCTGTGCAAGGATTATAAGATGCAATAAGACTTTACAATTCATTAGTATACACTTTAGAAACAGATATTGAATTCAATGCAGCAAATAGTTCAACTGCCTTTTGCAACACAGCATATGCCAGGTAGAAAATGCAGCAAAGGCAAATATATTCTGGAAATTGTTTTGCAAAGCTTTCACAGGCATGGTAGCAAATATATCGGTTAATGCCAGCAATGTCTATTTTCTGCGAAGCTCTAAAAAGCTTTTGCACGAGTTGTCTAAAATGCCTATACACCTCTTCAGCCTATGAACTTGGCGTTTCACTGCAATGTAATGTTAAAATCAGAGGAAATAGTAAACCGCCTGTAAGACTTATAAGCTGTTGTAAAAAGAAAAAGCAATATATTTCTTAATATTGAAGAAGCATTCTGAACAAAATTAGACCAACTGAGGCTGCCACAAGTGGCCTTGAAAATATAAAAATACTTGCCAACATAAGTTGCTGGTCTAATGTGGAGGCCATGCATTTCAGTCAGCTGTACACATCGATGCTAAGTCTTTGTAATGTTATGAAAATATTCATAATAGCACCTATAGACACAGCATAATACACCCAGTTTATTATGTCTTTTGGCATTGAGGATAAAAGATAGCTTATGCCTTTGCATACCATTTCTAATATTTCTGCAGTTATGAAGATTAGAAGCTTGACGACTGCTGGCATACTAGTTTATGTTTCTCAAAGAGATGTGGACATCTAAAAATCCAGAAGCCCGAAATATAAATTTCAAAAAGTATGAGGGTATCCAAATTCAGAGCTGTGAAATGTTATGCTCACACCTCTTTTTAATCTCTATACGAAGTTTCGGTTCAGCAAGGCATTATACAAGTATCGATGTTCATATGCCTCATGACTGGCATGTGTATTTGCACAAGTTTTTCACTGCCATTCAGGGTTGTTGCAAGTACTGTACTGAGCATGTGTTCCTCTTTCCCCCTAAAATATCCCTGGTGACAGCACTGTTGCCAGCACCATAAATGAAGCAATGCAGGCAGTGACTACAGTGCCAAATGCATGAAACACCTCGACATTGAGGTCTCGTCATACAAACTAGCTAATCTCAAACTTTGCGAATGATTGGGCTACGGCCCAAGTGGTGCAAGGGTTTCTTGCGAGAAGGAAAAAAAGTAATAAAAGTGAACTGCTCTCTTAGCCCTTTCAGATACCACCTACGAAGAACTGTATGTACTTGTGTGAAACTGACATTTCAAGGCACTCGATATTCTATTGCAACAAAAATAGCGGCATAACACGAGGTGCATTCAAAAAGAAACCGAACTTGTGCTTTACTGTAGTCTTTGACTTTGTTTCTCGGCCACAAGTATGGCCAAACAAAAAATTTCATCTTGGAAGTGCCGCCTGCTGCCTTAGTCCATATCACAACTATGCGACATCTGGTGGAGGTGGTTTCTTTTATGTTCTGGGCGCCCCCATCAAGCCATGAACCCAGCTCCAGTGCCAAAAAAGATACCCGACGCCGACCTTGAGCCTGTAATCTTCAACTTCTTCAAACATTAATGTTTTTTAGATTACTGCGTAATTTTCAATAAAATAACTAGTGGTAATGGCAGTTCATTTCTCCAATCTTACCTCAACACTGTAGCAGCTTGGTGCAGCACATGGCAAATAGATTTAAACATGCGTAAATGTAAGCAAACATGCATAAGAAGATATGCAGACATCTTGCTAACATACTAGGTAAATGTCCTACGCAATCGGGTCAACTCATATAAATAATTAGGTGTTCTTATCTCATTGAACTTATCTCAGGCACCTCACACTGAATATGTTACTAATAATGCCGATCACAAGTTAGGCTACATACATTGCACCTTCTCAAAACCCCGATATACACTAAAGCTACTCCTATATGAAACATTATTACGCTTCAATCTTGAATATGCCTCTTCTGTGCGAGACCCTTGCCACGACAACTTGATTCACTTGTTTGTACAGAATAACTCCATCCACTTGAAACCTTCTCACTGTAATTGCATTGCTGGTATAACTTCAATTAAATCTAGCCGAAGCTTTGTTTCTTTTGCACCCCCTTGTAAAATATCCTATTTGGCTTCATTTCACGAATTATTCAGTCATACCACCCTGCATGACCAACTAATCCTGAATCCTCAGTACATATCCCATTGCAGTGACCTCGTCATAAGGTTGGCATCGCATTATGCAACTCCCAGTGTTTTCATCTTGTACATTGGTACATTGAAACCAACTACCTGAAGACATGTCACTATTAGTAATTGTTTTCCAATAAACTTTACTCAGTATTCTGTAATTATGCAAAATAGACTAACTAACATTCTGTATTTACAGGCTGAATTATGTATTGTGTTTGTTGTCCTTACACAGCTAACATTGTGTAATGATGAGTTTATTCTTTGTTTAGTAACTTTTCATGCTGCATTTTCCTTGTCTACTTTGTAACCAGTCCCCTCTATTATGCCGTAAGGATATTGAGAGTAAATAAAATAAAAATAAATATGCAACTGTATGCTGCAAAACGAAGTTAAATAAAGAGATTAGAAAGTCAATATATATTGATGTTTCTTAGCCCCTACTAATACAAATAGAAAAATCAAGGGGTGTACACAATTGTGTACATAGCGTGTCAAACGGTTGACATTCACCCAGCATTCCTTGCAAGCACTGAAAGCCGATGATTCAGTCCTTTTTATGCCAACTTAGTCGGACATCAGGGGTTGGCACTCCTTTAAGAAGTGGAGTTCGCTTGTTTGGGATTAAACAAAACCAACTTCATGCTTCAAAAACTAACATTTTTCAGGCAAAGTAACATGAAGTATCAACATTTTTAGGCTTGCTCTTGTAATTATTACAGTTCATTTATAATTTTAGTGAGGTAAAAGGTTAAATTATGTGACAGCTTTGTGTTAGTAACAACAACAAAGCATTCAGAAATACTACACAAAGGCAGCTGCTGTCCCTATCACAGTACATGTTCACAATGAGGAGAACGTTACAATACCTTGTGTAGCACAAGTGAGAAAAAGACTCGACAGGTTTTCACACAACCAATGTTTTTTTTTTTTATTTTCTGTCCCCCTCGCGCCAGTATTGCTGCTGCATCGCACGTGATCACGTGCATCCCCTTCTTCCATCACGACGCGATCCCCTTGCTGTTGGTGGCAACTACAACCCAGTGGCATTCAAGCCCTTAGCACCGAGGTTTGGTGGCCAGCCTGCAAGTAGGAAAGATACCAAAGTGTTTTTAAGTATCGCGTTCTGCGACCTGCTTTCAAGTCAATTTTTATTCTAGTTTCTCAGAACTTTGCAAGGAAATATGAGGAAATGGAAACAGTCAGCAATCCTAGATGTATCAGAACTATAGTACAAGTAAAAAAGAAGGCAGGAAATTGAACACACAGAGAAGCACACAAGCAGCACAATAAAGAGGACCCCAAGACATAATGCATACAACACCATGAGAAGTGCATTGTGGATGACATATTTTGATCATTAAGCTTACCAGATATATTTTCGGCAAGCAGCACACCTACAGGGTACTGCACATGGAGATGCATGTCAACTGTGGGCACACAGTATTGAGTTAACATGGCTCACATTTTTCTATGCTTCATGGGCATGTAGGACTGCCTTGTGGGGGTGCGCGGCAATGGATGGTGGCGCTTGTGCGCTGAGAAGCAGCAAATGTGGCTCAATAAGGAATGAAAGCACCATTTGCAAGAAAAAAAAAAAGAGAGTTCAATTATTTTGTATTAACGACGTGTTACTATTATGTCTTTATTGTACCAAACTCATGAAAATGAACATTGGTGATTTTATTATTTACAAGTAAGCAAATACACAAGTGAAATAAAAACTGTCTGTTTGCATCATTTTTCACACACCCTACGGGCATTGAGAGACCATCTGGAGCTTTTGGTGGGTAGGGCACAATGACGATAAATCTATTCTAGCTTTATTTAGCGCTCATAAGTATGTAGGATGACTGCCAGTTGGGCGTGTTGGTAAAGGTTCATGATGAAACAAGTGCAAACAAGTGCAGTGTCCTCTCCGAGTCTGGGCTCATAAGTAATTTAGTCATTCAAATGCAAGCTCTGAAGGCCAGAATGCAAGGCAGCACCCCAAGTAAGTCTTTCACTTTCAAGTGACTATGATAGTCCTCCACTGCTTTGCTGTTTTGTATCGCAATAAAAACCATACGTCTGAAGTGTCCAACATTCCAACGGCTTCTCTGGCGAGTGTGTAGAAATTCTCGGAAAAAATTTTTTATTCTGCGTTCAGTATTTTTCCATCGGAGTGATGAACGCCCGGAACGATGGCTGGTGGACGTGATCACAGTGGTGTGAAAGTCAAAAACTGAAACCGTGTGCAGTTTTTGCAAGGCCTTCACCAATAATACTACATACACCGTACTGGTCGTATAAAGCATGGAAATTGTCAGATAATGTATTACTGAAGTTTCTCCAGCTTTGTTTAGTTAGCCTCAAAAACCACCACAGTTGAGGGGAAGAGTTTGTTCCAGCAACACTGGTACGCCAGCATTTTGAAACGAACTGTAGTGGTTTTACTCCTGCCAAGTGTGCATGCAACTAAAACAAACATGAAATGTCCTTCACAAAACAGCAGAATGTCCCCGCTGTCTTGCAGTTGTGTTTAGGTGTTCTGCGATGCATATGGGATGAGAGCCAGCATGGGCAACATGATTAAGCGAAACGTGATGGCAAAATGTTCTCCAATGTTAGAACTTTGATAAGTACTGTTGTGCACTTTAAGCACAAATGATCGCGCAACATTACTAGATGACACTGGACCCACGGGCAAGGTTTGAAAATTTACTGAAATCAGTTGTGCTAATACTTGCCAAAGACTTTTTTGTTGTTGTTGTTGAGAGCGGCGCCAGGCGCAGCACTCGCTTTTCTCCGCCGTAGGCAAGCACGCGACCGTCTCGCCGGCAGTGCCACGGTGCCTCCTTGAACGCGTGATAAAACAAGCAAAAGTGCTCTCTTGTGCAGTCTAAAGTTGCCTCAAGGGAATGAAATGCAATTTCAAGTTAAACATGTTTGTTTTAAAGCAAAGCCAGCCTACTTGCGAGCATTTCTGTGTGGATAAATTGAACCACATAGCTGCTGGGTGATGCCAGCAGTTGCTTTGTAGATTTTCAACATCAAAATTACTCCTTTTATATGGTAAAAAAACATGCTCATTGGTGCTGATGAGATTAACAATCTTCTCATTTTCACCATAATAAGCAAAAAGTTCTGTGCAGTTGACAGTCCCTTTAAAAAAATTGTACGCCAATATTACAGCTTCATTGCACTAGAAATACTGCAAATTGATTACATATGTTGAGCCCTCCTCGCAGCGAATTCCGAATATGCATGAAACCTGACAAGACAGCTTGTATATGCTTGGTAATCTTCAGTTCTACCATTCAACATTTGATTGAAAAATATAGCCCTCCAACAGTTCGCCCTGTCAGAAAACATGCATGTGATTTTCGGCCACAACTTCTTTCACGCACCTGTCCAAAACAGCCAGAAGAAGCAAGAACTGCAAGGTTTAGTGATGGGCAAATAGTTATGTGAGGTTGAAAAAGTAGTAATTTGGTTGAATCATTTAAAATCAAGCATTTTTATTATAATAAATCCAATAACCTTAAACATTTTACGAATAAGAAATAGGCTTGTACGAATATCACATGCGCTTGTGTAATTTCTTCGCCTCTTAGCAGTGTCCTTTTTTGCTCTTATACCAGGAATGTCTCTTTCTTGTAGATATTAGCGAACTCACTTCGGAGTCTACTCACTCTGACTCGGATCGAGACGCTAGTCTCAGAATGAGTTAACATTTCTGTGAGTGTGCATCTAAATGAGTCCGTCTCTGGAAAATTTTGGTGTTTCTGAGTCCGAGCAAGTCCAAAGTGCAAGATACATTTCCTGAGGGAATCTAAGTTCGATTTTTGTTTGCCAAGCTATGGTCATACCTACTCGTCTTCAGTATTACTATCCGCTTTACCTAGATCAGCGTTCATACTCGCGTCAATGCTCACATATTTCAAAGCCGTGTCTTTTATATACCATTTGAATATTTATTGATCAGTGGCATGAATTACATGGTGGAAGGCCTCGATTTTTCCCTAACCATTGACAACTAAAGGAAGTTGGTGATGAATATATTGCGCTTTCATCTCTTTCAAGAAGAACGACCTTACTGGTTCACGAGCACTTGTAACTCGTATTCGAAGGCACCATAAGAAAAGGTGCCAATAAGAGCATCGATGACGTGAAATTTCGGTGTTAAAAAGCACTGGCATTGTGGTCGAAAAAGACAGTGAGTCCGAGCGAGTCCAGCTGAACAAATTTTTGTGATAGTGAGTACGGCTCCCAAAAATGTTTATTGAGTCCGAGTCTGAGCAAGCTCCACAAGTTTTTCTGACTTACGCTACCTTGGGTTGAAGCAAAGTGGAAGCAAGTTTCTATTAAATGTATGATTTAAATATGACTACATTGCAAGTTGTACACAGTGAAATATTTGTGTTTAAAGGTTTCCTACTTGGCCCATATAACAAGCTTTTAAACTTGATAGGGTCCTCCAACACTTCGAAAAGTGCACTGTTGTAGCCAAACACCGTCAGCAGCTACACGAGAGATTATGGAGCCCAATGAAATGCAAATGCTGGGTGATCGATGTATCAGCATGCCTTCGCTTGCTCCGACTAAAAAAGAAAGCGAGTTTCTGGCTTTGACACAATTGATTGTGAACTTGTGCTGAGCTGTGGCGTTGTAACCATATAATGAGATGATGATTGTCTTGCTGTGATGCAATACATTGCGCGGTGGTGTTCCGTCATGAGTATATATTTCCAGCATTTTCGTTAATAAAATTTCAGTTGTCAGCGCTCTTTCTGTCCTTGTATCTTCTTCTGTAGTTACATCGTAACTACTCGTAGTCTTGCGCTGTACAAATATGTTGAATCCCTATCACCAACTAGCCCAAGCATCTGTCTTATCAAGTTATGAAATAAAAACACTGTATACCCAAAATTTCCAAAACAAAGAAAATTCAGAATGTACGATTTGAGAATAAATGACCCAAGAACAGTACAACAAATTTATAAATGATGCATATGATGGTTCTATTTAAATAGACAAAGAAAATTGGAAGCGAGGTGCCACCTCATTGCTAGTGCAGTGCGGTATAAAGCATTGCTTGATTTTTTTTTTTTTGTAACACATATGAACTCAGTTTTCTCAATAAACTTTTGTTGTTATTGCGATAAGAGCCCACAAGTGTTTTAATATAGATGGATGTTATGATATGATCCCACTATAAATACAAATGTCCAATGAAATTCGCTGTTTAAAATTAACAGGGTTGCAGGCACTATAACCTTACTGAGTCTTGAAAGGTCGCTTCACGGCATTGCGAATATCCCCAAAGTGGTTGGTTTCACTGCACAGAGAACCTATGCGGCAGTGAAACCACCTTTCAAAGCGATTACACACGGTGAAGTATGTCTCACAGGCGCAGCCACTCAGTGATGTTCCGTGCAGGAAATTTTTGTTTTATCGGGGAATATTCGCCTGTCATTTTGAGCCAAAAGAAATCTTCGCAATATTGCAGGGTATTTCAGGAATGGTTTAAATTCTCATATGACGACCGATAATTAGCGGTCACAGTGCGCCTTCATCTGCTGTTATCGGTTCTGGTGCATGCACCACGCTAGCAGAATCCTTGAGATTTGATGTACGCGGAGCGATTTCTAGTTCATTATTGGTGTTAGACTTGAATCCCGCAATGTGCAGTGTACTATCACTATATGAATGAATATGCCATGGCTTTGTTGTGCGGCAGCGGGTAGGCTAGTCATGATTTCAAAAGTGGCCAGTACACCATACACGTGTAATTATAGTGTTTGCTAGAGATGAGCGCGGAAATGAGTACTGTTATGCAGGGAAATATGCTGGAACTTTCGTCAACGTTAACAGGGAAAAATCCCCGAATAGGGAATTTTCATGTCTATGACTGCGAATTCTTCGGCGTAGAACGAAACATTACTGGCCACAGTGTACATGCTGAATCGGCGGTGACGTCAGACCAAAGCGATCGCTCCACGAAGTTCGTCCTACCACTTTGGTTGTGACCGTCAAGTTTGTACGAGTGCCGATCGCGTTGTTGCACAATATCGAGGCACAATGGAGGAGATGCGTCAGCCACTTGAGGTCGTAAGAGATGACCAGCAGTCTACTGAACACGAGTCCGTGTTCCGAGCGAACTTGGCCGACGAAGACGCCGTCAATGAATGGATGGAAGCCTACAGCGTACGGACCAACACTTCTTGGATTGTCTGGCGCGTCCAGAGTGCTGGGGAAAGGTGGGTTTGTCTTGTCGATGCCATTTACTGCACTACAGCCGTTTGAGCGATCATTTACACAGGGCTTACAGCTGAAATCATAGTTTCGAAATTCCGCGCCGCGCTACAAGGCGATTTTATTGGTGTCATGGCGGCAGCTCCATTTGCGGTAATGAGGTTGCTGCGGCAATTGCGCCGAGATGTGAAAACTGCTACATACTGAAACATTTCGACCGAAGAGGCACAATTAACGCTGAGCGTGCGCCAAGACGTTTTCGCGGTCTTTCGGCGAGAAAAAAAAAGTGGTAGGGCGATCGAAACACGAGTGCTTGACCATTTTTCAACATGGCGAAAAAACGCGCTCTGTCCCGTGTCCTCTACGCGCCTACTTGCGCATCATATTCAATTGTGCTGCCAATCGGTAGTCTAGGCTCCTCAGGGCATGTGAGCCAAACATAGCGCAGCACGTGAAATATAATTTACAATTCTTAAACATCTTCAAATCGTTCGCTCTTCTCTCCCCCCAATGATGCCGTCAACCCAACCGTGCCATAAACTCAAAGTGGACGGCCACTGGCTGATATGACACCCCGTGATGGGCAATGTTACCGCGGGCCGTCCCAATATGCGGCGATGTTCGCTCGTCGCGCTGCAAGTAGCTTAGCATTCCAAGAAAAAAAAAAAACAAAGGCGACGCGCGCTGGCGAACAGGTCTGCCTAATCTTGTCTTTTTTTTATACATGCTTGTGTAGTTTTCAGCCCGCTCGCTAGTACAGAAAGCACTTAAAAACGCGACCAACCCCATTAACTCTGGCCATACTTGACACTGAAAATTGTTGCGGCAGTCGATTCGTACGACAATGAACTCCTTTAAATAGCCATTAGATGACTACTTAAAAAATGTAGCAGGGTCTCTAAGTTACTGCTGTAAATTTTAGTGCTCATTGAACAACACAGATAAGAGCTGCATAGTCCTAAAATCTCTCCAGGCCAATAACATCTAGGTGGGAACACCAACAGTGTAGTAGACACGCCACTTGGCAGCTTAGCGTCCTTCCTGTCCGTCCTTTTTTTGCCTTGGTTGCTTCTGCATTCTGTTGATGCTGCTGGGGTTCCCACGAAGACTATATACCAACTTGCCCAACAAGCCATCTTAACTCAATAAATGATACTCAACAGAGATTATTTGCTTGAGCTAATGATAATGAAGAGGCAGTTGACGAAAGCCACCTAGCTCTTGGTTGAGCTCACAATATTCATGTATAACTACCATCTGTTCGGAAACTTTGCCTGCTGCAACCGGTCTTGCACTACTGCAATGACATGCGCACACTGCAGTATCTTGAATGTGGCAACTTCAGCACCGAAGCATGTGCCCTACCATAAAACTTTGCTTGGTGCATATAGATTGCAACATTATGTGTCATTTCACCTAGCAGGCTCTGCAAAGCTACAAGTATTGGCCTAACCAGCGATGCTGAAAAGGGTGGTAGCTGAACTTGCCATGTGTTGTAGCAGGCTCTTGGTTATAAATACCCAACTGATGTTAATGTCACGTTCATATACTGCCCGTCTCTATGCCAATTCTGCGACAATTCTAGATGCTCTTTTTTTTTTTCTGGCTCGGGAGGGGAAGAGGGGACCGTCGCAAACAATACCAACTACAACTTATTTAACACATTGTCAAGTCAGGCAAAAAAATATTCACTAAGTTGTGGAGTCCAAAATATGTCATAATTGCTGAAGTTAAAGGTTATTGTGAGTATTGAATAATTCTTTGTTGCTTTCAGTCAACAGTCTGTACAGACAGAGTCCCTTTCCTGGCGTGCACGAGCCAAACGATTGTTCAACACTACCATCACCTTCATGATGGCATGGCAGCTGAAGCACCTCTGGGGTGCCCCAGTGAGATGTGTGACAACCACTCATATGGTGCTCATACAATCGTACGGTGCTATGCCATTGCACAGAATACAACATACGAGCAGCCAGCTGCAAATGTGATAAAAGCATAGCTATTTCAGCAGTGCAACTGTGAAAAGAGTTTTGTACTTCTAGTTATTCTTACTTAGGTAATTATATTTTACAAAGCAGTGCATTATGAAAGAGCTTATCCCCATTTGCACCCATGTGTGTCATGCAGGATGGCTTTTCACAAAATTTGGCGCTGCCAGCACCACACAAAGAATAAGAAGAGTGGCCCACGCAATGCCAAGTGCATGGCAAAAGTTGACGTAAAAATAAAGCTGGCCACGTTTGACACCAAACGCAGGGACAAGTATCTGCAGAGAGAGGTGCCTCTTTCTGCAGTGATACGAATCGATGACAGGCACAGCCACAGCACCGACTCAGCGGATGCTCTGCGACTACTTCGCGGCACTAGGTCAACAAGGCAAACATTCCTCCGTTACTTCAGCGAAGGCATGACCCCTAGTGAAGCAAGGAGACTGCATGAGAGCAAGCTCTCTATGAAGATGATGGCCCTGCAAAGCGGGCAATGCGGCTTTAAATCCGCCTCAAAGAACGGTTCTACCACTGGCACAGCGTTTTGGAGGGAGGGCCTGTTTTGGTGGTACCTACATCGACCCAGTGCTGAAACTGGAGGAAAAGGCTTCTTTGTATGCAGCTCAAGGTATGTCTAAAACTGTGGGAGATCTGTCCTCTACGTTAAAACAGTATTCATAAGCATAAGCACTCATTTTCAATGTGTGAATGGTGAAAGTTGTAGCTATGACAAATTACAGACACATTCCGCACAAAGCCTCATCTACTTGTGATTCATGCCAGTGGCTTAGTTGTACACTGCACCTGCCAGTCAGAGCAATACATTTACCATTATTTTCTTGGGAAGTAAGAAATGATTGTATTTACTTTGAAACCCACAACTTTTTGATGAATTTATGTTCCTGTGGAAATCAGAAACATCAAATTCTTGGAGTAGTAACCTTGGAGTATGGCAAACTAAAGCCCAGAGGTGCACAGGCGGTCGGAGTTTCAAGTGGCGAAACCAGATCAGATTGATAGGGAAACCGAAATGATGAAAAAGAAAGGGGGGAGGGAAGAAGAACATATACATGACCAGATAAAGAAATAACAACACGTATTTATTTTCTTTGAGAGTGAACACTGACTTATTTTTAAAAGGTTTTTGGTTCAAGGCATAATAAGTTGGCAATCTAGGCCAAACTGACACATTGCATGAGCATCAATCAAAGGGAACCAGCATTAATGAAGCTCGCGAGTCAGCCATAGAACAAATTGTGAAATATTAAAACATGAAAAAAAAGAAATGAGATGCCTCAAACTGGCCGGCCTATGTTTCAATGTAAGTATTTATCTTTGTCAAAGGCATTTTGTCCTTGCTGTTACATGAAAGGATTAGTTGTAAATGTCTTAAAGGAAGTGTTGAAATTTTGGAAAGCATGACCGCAGCAGCAACAGAGCTGTACAGAGTGGCAGCCACACAGGTCAATCTAGAGAGGCCATTTAAACTTGGGAGAAAATAAAAAAGAAAAGAAGCGTAAAGCGCAAGAATGGGACAAAGGAAGGCGATACAAAATGGGCTGTCTGACTGTCAACTGAAATTTTTAATTGACAAGATCAAGGATACACGGATACAAAAAAAATGGTTAGATTACAAATCTTCAGTCAATGTGCGTCACATCAAATTGATTTTTTTTTTTTTCGAACAGATTAAGTAGTGGAGTGCTCACACATCTATGGCCCCTTGGTGGATGGCAAAAGCCTCAAATATCTCCCGTGCGAGCCTTTGACAACAGCATTTTAGGACTGTAACATCCGACAGACGAAGGCATGCTGCAGCCATGCCTAGCACAATGTGTGGCTAAATTACTACAAACACCAATCTTTACATGAATTGACACGTTTGCGAAGGCCTATAACTGATGCACCTCCAGTCTGTACCACAGACACACAGCCCGCTTGAACACTGAATTATGACATATATTGATCACTGGATGAAACGGCTTGTTATGTTTCTTTGAACAGCTTGCTCCGCTTCCTTTCTGTTCGTTTGCATGGCGGCACATTCCGCCTAGCTTGGTGGCACCGATTGCTCTCACTGTTCAGGGAAAATGGTCAGTATCTTAAACCTATCTTATCCTGGTCCTGGCGCCATACCATTGAAGACTGAGAAGTAGAGCCGAAACAGAGAACACCTATTTGACAGATGCGGAAACTAAAAAAAATTCAGCAGATCCCATATACTTTGGGACTTCACATTATGTGAAGCATGCGGAGGGAAGGTTGGCCGTGTTGTAACTTTTTTTATTCAGCGACATGTTATGAAATGATGCTAAATATATGTACAAATGTTGCAGGAACAGATGCATATCGAACAGTTGCAGATGTTTCTATAACCAGTTGTTTTGGCACTTGCACAACGGTTGCCATCAGTAACATGAGTATTAGCAACACCAGAAGTGATAAGCTGATTTGAAGGGTTTGTGCTTGCAAGGATGGTAGCCCTGGACACTGGTACATAAATCCACTTCTGCGCATGGCACCTAACTACAATGCATATTTACACAACATAAAGGTTGTAGCATAGGAGTAAATATGTAATCTTTATGAGATTGCATAGGCCAGCACTGCAACCACATTTGACGTTTCACCGAACATTACGGTCTATTTGAAAAATGGTTCCGAGATCTAGCATGGCTCTGTGGTAGAATTCTTGATTGCCTCGCATTATGCTTGGGTTAGACTCCTGCTGGCACCCTGAATTGATTGATATGTGAGGTTCAACGTCCCAAAACCACCATATGATTATGAGAGACGCTGTAGTGGAGGGCTTCGCAAATTCCAACCACCTGGGGTTCTTTAACGTACACCCTAATCTGAGCACACTAGCCTACAACAGTTTTGCCTGCATCGAAAATGCAGCCGCCGCAGCCAGAATTCGATTCCGCGACGTGCAAGTCAGCAGCCGAGTACCTTAGCCATTAGACCACCGCGGCGGGGCCCTGCTCGCACCCTGACATTTTTCTTTGTGTTTGTCGAGTAAACGCTGCCGCTGTCAGTTTTGTCTTAAAGAGGCCCTGCAACACTTTTTGAGCATGGCCAGAAAATGTTGCCATTTGGTAGAAGAGGCTCCCGAGAACACACGGGCCAAATATTATAGTGCAGTACGCGGCTTGGAATTTGCAATAAATAAATGACCAAAGTCAGCTAAAAATTGCTTTCTTTCGTTTCAACAAATGACGGAGGAAGCTGAAAAATTATTCAAAGGCCATCTATGAGCCATTCGCTGATTTTAACATGGCGCGTTCGGTCCTTACAGGGATCGCCGCGAGATGCCGCAACTTGTCCCCACGCCCGCTCGCGATCACACAGAAAAGACCATGTATTCAAAGCGAAAAAAAAAACAAAGAGAAAGTTTTCAATGACAAGCCCCCCCCCCCCCAACTTAGCTCCCAGAGCTTTCGCCGGGATGAGAGCAAAGCGAATGCGATTGCAGCATGACAAATCTTTGCGAGTCCCCTCATACCGGACGTATTCTTAAAATTTTTGCAGCGTTTAATTCGTGAGGCATATGC
>WOVY01005122.1:0-48827 GCA_013436015.1 Rhipicephalus annulatus
GCGCTTTGTTTGTGGAGCAATATTGTGGCAGTTTCATACTGCTGTAGATTTCTCCCAGAATGTTTATTTGGCTTCATCGACGCCTTGATTCCGCAGTGTCTGCTGACCGCTGATACCTCTACTCAACCAACCACCTTCTCGTAATCCATGAAGGCTATGTATAGTGGTGGGGGTATTCAGGCAGGGCATTTATCTATCCTGATTATTGTAGTGAAAAGTGGACGATTTTTTGGGGACATAGCCTGTACAAACACCTGCTTGATTGATTGCTAATGTTGCCTTAATTTTGTTAGCAATTATCTTTGTAAATAGCTTGTATACGACTGACGAGCACTGACGCAAGTTTTGATAACGCAACGAGATAACTTGTGAGCCAGCTTCGTGCGCGAACGCTCGCGTCGTCTTCTAACTTCTAAACGGCCAATGTTATCTGAAGTCTGGCTGTCTGTCACATAATGCAAACAAATTTTAATGGCGGTTTTGTGCCCCTCAGCGGGAAAGTGAAGCACCTCATGACACGGATATCAATTTCAGTTTGCTGCAGAGAACCACCAACCGCCTACGTCATGAACCTGTGTTCACTGTCATGCCCCTGTGCGGTTTATATGTCACATTTTACAACACGACGAGCATCAGTGGTCGGTATTCTTGCTTGGCCCGCTTGTGTTTACGAAAAACTCACCTGTCCCACCTCTCTAAACCCGTACTCAAAAGCGGAATTTTCGCTTGTGCTATAAAAACCATCTCCAAGTAATCAACCATCAAGCTTGATCAAGCATGTTTCCGGCCGTGATAAGCATCGTGATACGTTAACAATTGCAATAAGAAATAGAGGTACAGAATGTTCATTTCACTACCCTTGGAAGAGGCAACTAAATCGTCCAACGCCTACATGCTTGTTTTGTTGTGTGTTGTGTAAGTTCATCGCAATGTAGAGAAAGAAGAGGCGAACAACTTAATGGCACGTTAACGTGTTTAAGCAAGGCACCATTCTTTTTTTCCGACACAAAAACTTACAGATGTTTGTCAAGAAAATTCGACTAGTGATTAAGGTTTGGTTGACAACATTCTTTCTTAGAATTGCAAATAAATGAGATGATGTTGTTCTATTTATCATGACGTCCAAGCTTTAGAAGCCAGGGTCGTGTCTACCACGTTCGTAGTGGTGGACACGTCTTCATCAAGTGCCCTGCTTTGTCCGGTTGAATACCGCCCAGGAAATCGAGCAAGCCCCTGAAGAGAGCCTTCTTGCTCGCCAGGCCCATGAGGAAGTGCAAGTGAGTGTAGAAATCGTCATCGATGTATTCCTCTCTCTTGAGCCTGGGGCGGAATCGGCTCGCAGTTCGTCGACTTCTTGCGGGGTCACGAATTGGTCTCCTTTGCTCCAGAAGACTCCCACATCGGTTGTTACCCGTGACAGGTTGTATTCCGGTGGCCTCCGCTAGTAACGAAGATAGTTCAATTGAGGTATGCGGCCTACGTTTTTTTTGTTTTGACAGTGACACTGCATGTACATAGATGCAATCTCAATTCACTCGTTCTACGAATATATCTGTGCGGAAAAGACTAATTGTGTGTGCGTATTGGCCACATTTATTTGGTGAGCTCTACTCTCGAGCACTTCCCCGCGAAGCATTAAGAAGTTGTCTGTCTCAAGAAACGTATATCATGAAACCAGGGCCGCAGTCAGGAATTATTTTCAGGAGTGGCCAGCTTGCTGAAGGCTTGCGCATTTTGTGAAGAACACCCATTTTAATAATTAGTTATGGTAAAACAACCTCCTGCATCGAAATTCTGGGAACGGGGGTCTGGACATTCCCCCTGGATACATGCCTGTATAGAACTATTCACCTTTTAATCTATTCACTCTGCAAACAAATTTATCACCATCATCATGATTATTATCATTACCAGCCTGACTACGCTCACTGCAGGATAAATGCCTCTTCCATGATTCACCAATCAACCTGGGCTTGCGCCTCCTAAAATAATTCATGTTGTATTAATGGCACCATCTGATTCGAGCATGATTAACCGAGGTTGGTCGCGCCATGTGTCTAATGTTCAATTCCAATAGCATATCGAGATCAAGGTTTTCTGCTCTGAACCGAGCAATCACATTGCAATAACGGATTGGGTTCGTGAAATGTGTGTCACAATGGCAGATTCAGAGAAAATACAGATCACAGATTGGTCCGTGAAGCAAGAATGGTTGCTCCGCCAAAATCGGCGGATTTGACAGGAAGTTTAAGTGACGTATTTTGTGTGCCCACCTTTCATCCAATCACCGATAGATGTACGGAAAACGCTGCGCACTCTCTCGCACCCTCTCATGTGCCCTACTAGATTTTCGCTCACCAACGGCTCCCGTCGAGACGCGGGCGTCCAGTCGCAGATTTGGCGAGAGCAACATAGCGCGCTCCATTGGCAATCTGGCTCAGCGCTCGCGATATGCCATTTGAATTTAACATCAGGAACAGTGATTTGACCAAATCATACTCACCCCTCTTCCATGAAAATCAGTAAAGGAACGTACAGGAGGCAATGCCAATTAATATTTCAACCCAGTCATAACCAATATTTGAGAATTAATTGTACGAATGAATTGGTGACGAACACCGGTGCCACTCACTTCAGTTCACGTGTTAGCTGTCTCTGCAGGCTGCTTGGGCGGTTATCTTTATTATCGATTTCAACTTTTTACAGCTTTTTTTCCATTTAACGTTTTCTTTCAATATTGAAGATAGCGGACTGAGTACCGAGACAAAGTTACAAATGGTTCACATGTTCTGCATCCCACATTACACGGTAACAATCTCAAAAATACACACATAAGATTTTCAATTAAACCGACTTTTCGAAGGCCATAGCAAGTTGTACTCGAACACTCACAATGCGGCGTGCTGCCTCTCTACGGCCAATTTCTGAAGGCATCTTTAAAGTAACAGGTTTATGTAACGAATTGTGTTGTCACAAAGAGGTTCGAAAAAGCTAGGTAATGCATACATTTCCACAGCTTGAGACTGGAAGTAAAACCCTAAAGCTTGCAACTAGTATTTAAAATCACGTGTTGAAGTGTCACACTTCAGCTACACATGTGCTTGTGAAATACTCTATTTCACTGAGAATCACACAACAGGGCTGAACGCCACACTAAAGCCATTCTTGCAACCGCATGGACACTTTTCCATAGCATGCCAGCAATGCGGCAACCAGCGTAACCTTTTCACTTTAGTGGTAGTTTTACAATCCACGAGACAAAAAACTGCAGAAACACTTGCTTGGTCCCATATGCTATCTCGCCTGTAGCTGGAGCGATTGCGTGACTTGTGTTCACGCTTGACAAAGTGGTCACAACAGTGACAAAGCAAAAAAGGACAACCAATATAAAAATTTCATGAATTCAATTATACGAGAAATAACACCACACAAAGTAACCACTTATAAAATTTCAAGACTAAAACAATCCACATAAAGCTTTTTATTGCCCTACATAAATTATTTTTTTCTTTCACATTAGTTGGTGTTTTATTCCAAATAAGAGCGCCGTACAATTATATGAGCCTCCAATCGTACACATTTGTCGCAACCAGAAAATTAAAGCAGAATCAACTGACATGTAGGAGAGTAGTGAAAATGGCTAGTTGGCACTGACTCATTCTGTTACAGCGTGAGAAGAACGGGGAAAGAAAGAGCGAGGCACACATACGATAGGAAACAGCGCTGCCTAGTTCTCGTCACACTGTGACATAACGACTTACTACCCTGGTTTTACAACATTGATACAAGAATGTAATCATAAGAAGCATGGCTACAAACACCAACGTGTGCGAATTGAACCCATAAAGCAACAAGTCATTAGGTGATTCACATGGTAGGCATTAGGTGATTACTATTTTCAACTGCGAAGATGTTGAGCAAATCGTTCTTCACCTGCGTGTCAAGAAACTATCATAATCATAATTTGGCTAAATTCCACTACTTCCGACCGGTGCACTGAAATTGTAGAAGGCGGCAGTTAGCCCAACGAATTGCTGCGAAGTGACTGCAGCAATTAACGAGAAAATCTGCTCACCCGTACGTGAATTTTTTGACGACAGAAAAATAATTTTTTGCATTCAAAATTTCAAACTGCAGCCTTTATTTCATTAAACGAATTCCTACCTGTTCTTCTATAATTATCACGTTGGTACATAAAATAATTTGTAAACACATGTTTTCTATATTTCTTAGGTAACTAATTAGCGTTGTGTGTTTAGTTTTCTTCACCTAAAAAGTAATATAAATACCTGTATTAACCCACAGTTTTATGAACAACTCCCCGAACTGATTAAGAGTCATACCAGAAGGGTTAAAGAAGCATTGATTGATATGTGGGTTTTAAAGTTCCAAAACCACCATATGATTATAAGATGTGCCCTAGTAGAGGTCTCCGGAAATTTAGACCACCTAGGTTTCTTTTACGTGCACCCAAATCTGAGCATACGGACCTACAACATTTCCGCCTCCATCGGAAATGCAGCCACCGCAGCCAGGATTTGATCCCGCGACCAGCGGGTCAGCAGCCGAGTACCTTGGCCAGTAGACCACCGCGGCGGGGCAGGTTTAAACAAACAAGCGATGGCGTTCAGCCGAAGAGCCACAATACTTAAAACGAGAGAAGACGAGGGAACGCAAAAGGCAACGGCGGTTGCAAGACGCCTTACTGACGGTAGGCCTACGGCAACAACGGTGTACCAGTGTTATGTATGTACCTATCTCTGGTTTAAATCGAACCTATTTGCGCTGCAGAATCAACCTTATAGCAACATAGCATCACCTAGGTGAAGCCTAGCAACTATCTAGAATAAACCTAGAAAAAACCTGAATCACCAAGTTAAGGCCCAGATGCAGCCTATAGAAGCAACCAGATTTGTCTTAAAAATCGTCGAGTTGCACTGTTTCCACGCTTGCGCTGCCTAGTGCAAGTTTCGCCAATTACTTTCTTAGGATGTGTCTTCCGAGCAGCAAAACACAGTCCCCGTGTAGTGTTTTAGGCCTGTACACGCGCTATCCACACAACCGCGTCGCACGTGCTGGAACACCTACCGCACGCAAGTGGAGGGTACAAGAGCGACACTGTTTCGCCCTCCGCTAGCGTGCGGCAGGTGTCATGCACGTGCGGAACGGCTGTGTGGGCAGTGCGTGTGCAGGCGTTTAGTGTTTGTTGGTGGTTGCGAAAAGGCGCATTCTATTATTCTAGTCGATGTGCAGGTGAATACTAAGACTATATAGCGTGCGCTAGACGATCACGCAGTAGGCTGTTTCCTTTCTTTGTTTTAAAAAACATGCGCTCTGAGATGTTCGAGTTGCCATTCAAGTAGGAGGCACGGTTTGGTCGCTCTTCAGTGTGTGCTTCGGATGATCGAGATATTCTCAAAGGATAATTGAATTTTTAGGCGCAATATAGGACAAGCAGAAGGTAGAGAAGGAGGATAGCACACTGTCAACAGGAGGCGTTAGAGGGCATTAAGGTTCGTCTAAGCCCTACCAGGGATCGTGAGCCGCCACATATGCGCACAGTCCATGGGTGTAAGCACAGGCGAACATCTCTACGTATCTTTGCACTGACCACATTCATCGAGAGGTGACATTTATTTCTTTGCTAGAAGTAGTTACTGAAAGCTGACTCACAGAGGTTCGCCTCCCTCTATGTTAATCGACTGCTTCGCCGATTACCCATATGGTGCGCTCCCAGCGCGATTTTCAATAATTAACCTCCAGGATTTGCACCGCTATTTCTTTTTTTCATAAATTAAAAAAATGTTAATCTCTTGTTACTCAAGTCGTAATTGCGTTGAATATTTATTAAAACTTAAGGGCTTAGTTCTCTCACCTGCCCATACAGTTGCTGGTTCTTCGATGCCCCATAGTCATACTTTTGTGGACGCTTTGATCTGACAAGCTGTAACAAATATACAAGAATGAATAGAGAAGCGCCAGTGAATGGGATAATACTCCTCAACATACATCAATACATCACAGCACACATATATGCATACGTTTCTACACAAAACTTTATTTGGAACAGGCTTATTCGAAGCTCGTTTACGCTGCATCGACATTCAGCCAACTTCGGCCTGCCGATTGTCAAAGGCAAAGTCTGTTGTGCTGTTGGTCGGCACCATGGCCGCATCTTATTCGCAGGTCACCAACGCCAACAGTCTCTCGACGGCGTGTCTAATTCAAATTCCGCGACTAGTAATGCTGCCGGACAAGCGTAGGCTTGATCTCCACTCGCACAGGAGGTGAAGCAGCGACAACAAGCGGACTCCCAAGCCCGGAGGAGTAGCGACTATGCAGTGACTGGGCGAGTAGTGTGATAAATAAAAAGAAAACGCCCTTCGACGCTTTATGGTGAGTTTTTGGGGACAAGAATCATTTTTTATTGTTTGTTTGTTTGTTGTTTGTGTATTATTTGTAACAACTTTTTGTACCCGAGAAGAAGAGCCATTTTATCTGTGTTGAATTGTACAGTTGTTGTAAACCATGTATCCTTTTTATGCACTGTAACCCACCTGCTATAATCCCTATCAGGGATTGCAGTATTTATAAATAAATAACACACTCGAGCAGGACTTTGATCTCGGTGAGCTGGTACATTGTTGGGTGGAAGAAACAGTGCAAAAAAGATGAGTACACAAAAATACAGTACACATACGAGCCCTGATGCGTACTGTGTTTTTGTGTGCTCGTCTTTTTTTTGCGCTGTTTCTCCCATCTATCAATAAATTCAGTGACTGCTGAGAAAAAGGATCAGATTGCTCACGGCTAATTACAAGTTGGACAAAACAGGCACTACGCAAACCACTCTCAGACCACTGAGTCTTCTTGCGCTGAGTCTCAAATGGCCCTATACCGCACGCCACGAGGATGAATGGAACGGATGTACCTCGTACGCTTCCGACCACGAGGCAAGCGAGCCGTCTTGCGACCTGTAAGATTTTTTGTCAAACTCGATTTAATTTTATTTCATCTCAGGAATGAGGGCAAGTTCGGAAGACAACTTACGTTAATCGCTTGGTGAGAAGCCGAGCCACCCTGTTCAGTCGGGGGCTTTCCGCTTAAAGTAACCTTTGCATATACATATGACTCTCACCTTGACAACAAATTTTTAAACGCGAAGCATTCCTTAGCGAACCTCGGTAAATTTGAGCGTATCTATCTATCTATCTATCTATCTATCTATCTATCTATCTATCTATCTATCTATCTATCTATCTATCTATCTATCTATCTATCTATCTATCTATCTATCTATCTATCTATATCTATCTATCTATCTATCTATCTATCTATCTATCTATCTATCTATCTATCTATCTATCTATCTATCTATCTATCTATCTATCTATCTATCTATCTATCTATCTATCTATCTATCTATCTATCTATCTATCTATCTATCTATCTATCTAGCCGCTTACGTTTTGGTGCTCTCGTGGTTATCGCCTTACCTTGGCATGAACGAAAATTAGCATGGGAGGGTAAGATGGTTTGACGAATATGAAGCGCTGCTCAAGACTTGAATAATGTCAGAATCCTGTCACATACGTCAACAAACACTTCCTGCAAGATAGTAGCACATATCCACGGGCGGCTACGCGCCACTAGTATGCGGGTATGTGCCACAGGTGATTGACACTTGTATCTACCAAAGAACGACGAGAACACACATGGGCAGTTTCAACGCATGAGCGTTAAGAAATGCACGACATCGGTAGCGTCGTCCTGGCGAATTAAAAAAAATTGGCAGATCCCTCGTACAGTGGGAATCGATAAAATGCGAAGCGCAAATGAGAAGTGTTGATACGTCACTTGAAATTCAGCACAACGTTATGACGTGGAGGTAAATGATGCAGTACATCGCTTCCCTGTCCTGATAATCATGTTTGGATGTGTCGTTTACTTTCGTCACCTATTCACGTCTTGTGACACCAAATTTAGTATATGTGGAGCTAGCAAGACGGCCGCGAGCATGCTATGAGCGTGGTATGTTGTTATGTTTCTACTTGAATCGCTAGCCAGGATTATCATGTTTGAACCAGTAATATAATTCATCATCCATTAACGTCACGTAACATCAAACTTGGCATATGTGGAGCTAGCAAATTGGCCGCGAGCACACCATGAAGGGCCCAATATACTCCAATGTACAGCGTTGACGCGCACACGCTGGGCACAGCGACGCTACGATAGCAAAACGCAAGCACTTATAATCTGACGCCAGGCGCGAGGAGCATCCGTCGGCGCGGCCCGACGGCAACCGGCGTGAAATGCGACATGCTGCATTTCGCGCTGATGCGTTACCCAGACAACACTGCATCTCCCTCTTTTCGTGACGAAGGAACGCCGAACGCGCTGAAACGCGCATGCGTCAAAGAGACGCAGCGCGGCGCATGCCTTCGAGTATATGGCAGGACCGGCGCCTGGCATGGCAACGCCAGTGTGACGCGACGAAATGAATGGCGGCGAGCACGCGCACTGCATCACGTCGAAATGTATTGACGTCTTGACTGTGGCTTGTATTCATGTTCCTACATGAATCGCTAGGCAGGATTATCATGTTTGAACCAGTCATATATTTCGTCATCAATTGACGTCATGTAACACCAAATTTGGCATATGTGGAGCTAGCAAATTCGCCGCGAGCACACCATGAAGGGCCCAATATACTCCAATGTACAGCGTTGACGCGCACACGCTGGGCACAGCGACGCTACGATAACAAAACGCAAGCACTTATAATCTGACGCCAGGCGTGAGGAGCATCCGTCAGCGCGGCCCGACGGCAACCGGCGTGAAATGCGACATGCTGCATTTCGCGCTGATGCGTTATCCAGACAACACTCCATCTCCCTCTTTTCGTGACGAAGAGACGCCGAACGCGCTGAAACGCGCATGCGTCAAAGAGACGCAGCACGGCGCATGCCTTCGAGTATATGGCAAGACCGGCGCCTGGCATGGCAACGCCAGTGTGACGCGACGAAATGAATGGCGGCGAGCACGCGCACTGCATCACGTCGAAATGTATTGACGTCTTGACTGTGGCTTGTATTCATGTTCCTACATGAATCGCTAGGCAGGATTATCATGTTTGAACCAGTCATATATTTCGTCATCAATTGACGTCATGTAACACCAAATTTGGCATATGTGGAGCTAGCAAATTCGCCGCGAGCACACCATGAAGGGCCCAATATACTCCAATGTACAGCGTTGACGCGCACACGCTGGGCACAGCGACGCTACGATAACAAAACGCAAGCACTTATAATCTGACGCCAGGCGTGAGGAGCATCCGTCAGCGCGGCCCGACGGCAACCGGCGTGAAATGCGACATGCTGCATTTCGCGCTGATGCGTTACCCAGACAACACTGCATCTCCCTCTTTTCGTGACGAAGGAACGCCGAACGCGCTGAAACGCGCATGCGTCAAAGAGACGCAGCGCGGCGCATGCCTTCGAGTATATGGCAGGACCGGCGCCTGGCATGGCAACGCCAGTGTGACGCGACGAAATGAATGGCGGCGAGCACGCGCACTGCATCACGTCGAAATGTATTGACGTCTTGACTGTGGCTTGTATTCATGTTCCTACATGAATCGCTAGGCAGGATTATCATGTTTGAACCAGTCATATATTTCGTCATCAATTGACGTCATGTAACACCAAATTTGGCATATGTGGAGCTAGCAAATTCGCCGCGAGCACACCATGAAGGGCCCAATATACTCCAATGTACAGCGTTGACGCGCACACGCTGGGCACAGCGACGCTACGATAACAAAACGCAAGCACTTATAATCTGACGCCAGGCGTGAGGAGCATCCGTCAGCGCGGCCCGACGGCAACCGGCGTGAAATGCGACATGCTGCATTTCGCGCTGATGCGTTATCCAGACAACACTCCATCTCCCTCTTTTCGTGACGAAGAGACGCCGAACGCGCTGAAACGCGCATGCGTCAAAGAGACGCAGCACGGCGCATGCCTTCGAGTATATGGCAAGACCGGCGCCTGGCATGGCAACGCCAGTGTGACGCGACGAAATGAATGGCGGCGAGCACGCGCACTGCATCACGTCGAAATGTATTGACGTCTTGACTGTGGCTTGTAGTCATGTTCTCTCATGACACGCATCTCATGATTACAAGTTTGCACCAGTCACACACCTTCGTCATCCTTTGGCGTCGCGTAATATCGATTTTGGTAAATGTGAACCTAGCGAAATGGCCGCGAGCACATCATGAGCGTAGCATGTAGTGATGTTGTGACATAACATGCATCTCATGCTTATCATATCTGCACCAGTATGATATCTTCATCCATGCACGTTCCATAATACCAAATTTGGTAAAAGTGAAGCTAGCGAAATTGGCGCCAGCGCATCATGAGCATGGCATGTAGTCATTTGGTTACATTACACGCATCTCATGATTATCATGTTTGCAGCAGTCACGTACCTTCGTCATCCATTTGCGTACCGTAATACCAAATTCTGTATATGTGACGCTAGCGAAACGGCACCATGAGCGTGTAACGTAGTCATGTTGTCACATGACATGCATGTCATGATTTTCTTGTTAGGGTCGGTCGCTGGTGTTCACCATGCAATCATGTTATACCATACTAGTTTTGCGACATGCCATGAGAACGAAACCACCGCAAGAGCTGTAGGACCATGCAATTTAAATCATGACATTCATGACATATTGTTATCCGTATGTGATTTAGGTATGAGTCTCTCGGAAATGTTCTAGGCCCGTGTGCTCAGATTTGGGTGCACGTTAAAGAACTCCAGGTGGTCGAAATTTCCGAAGCCCTCCACTACGGCGTCTCTCATAATCATATACTGTGGCGCAATTATGTAAAAGTTCCAAATCCGGACAAAGGCGGTCTCTTCCATCGAGTCGCACGCGATTGGCCCATACAAGCTGTGACGAATGCTGTGACGTTATGAGTGACGTGGACTGGGGTGTCACGTGACTCTTTTTTTGCGGTTTTCGGAGAAAGGCGATGGAACGGTCGGAGAGACTGTCCGAAAGCGACCGGATGGATTGAAATGGCTGCAAGGCGGCCTGGATTGGATTGAAATGGAAAAAATGCGCGACTTTTCGGCATCGGGGCACTTAGACAACATGGCGTTTCCCACTGACACGGTACTTCGCCTTGCCTGTGCGGTAGCTTTAACCGAGCAGAGGCGACGACGCGAGGTAAAAGATGCATTTGAAGAGTTCAGCGAAGAAGAGTTCCGGCAATTTTTTCGTCTGTCCAAACGAACAGTGCGTAGCTTGTGCGACGAACTTGACCCTATCATCGGATGCCAGCGAGCCAGTGGCCTTTCCACAGAGAGAAAGGTGTTGTGCGCGCTGCGATTTTTCGCCACCGGTAGCTTCCAGAAGAGCATTGGTCGCGAGGAACACATCGGCATGTCTCAACCGGCGGTGAGCAACACCATCCACGAGGTGACGGAGGCTATTATTACCGTGGCTGCTTGAAAAAGGGTGGCGGACTTCCTACTGACAACAGCTGCTAAGGATGAGGCAAAGGTGGAGTTTATGCTATGCGGTTGCATCCCAGGGGTGCTGGCGTGTGCCGATGGCACGTTGGTCACCATTCGCAAGCCAGAGGGATTCAGACTGGCCGACACGGCGAGCTTAATGTCCAGAAGGGGCTATTATGTCCTGAACCTCATGATCGTAAGTACTGTTAGGATCGTTTATTACTCGCCCTTCGGAGCAATTGTTCAGTTGTGACGCCAAAGCTGGAAAAAGTAATAATGCAACGAATGAAAAAGAACCTGCAGGGAATTGGGTGCGAGCTAGATGGTGGCTCGCAAGGCCTCGGTAATAATAAGTGGCAAGTGTTTTGTGCGTGAGCCAGTTGCCGTTTTTGCACTGGCATGCATATGCAATTGAATTGTGCATTTTAGAGGTAATCGGTAATATGGGCAGCAGACGTAGCAGAAGTATATACACGACAGGGAAGTATTTCCAACACGAAAGTGCTTACAATCACAATTGGACGAGCTGGCTTTGGTATTTATGAGTGTTCCTTCCCAAGAGCAACGCGTAGCTTTTCACTTATCAATCATTCAGTGGAAGTCGTAGCCATGTGTACAGCAGAGGTGGTGTCGTTGCCCCCACACTCCACCCTCCTCATTGTGCTACACCCTGTGTTTCCTTCTAAGTGAAGCTCCTTGTACCAATGACTGTACTAGTACGCATTGTTTCCTGCATATGCGTAGAAAAAAAGGGATTTATTCTGAGTATAAATGCAGTACTATTTTATATCGCTCCTCATCGCAGATGTGCAAAGCATGGCTGCGCATAATTGTCATAGACCCATGATTCCCAGATTCGTGCCACGACTCCTGGGTGTGGGAACACAACCCACTGCGTGCACGCCTAGCTGCACATCTGCAGCCTGGCGAATATCTGCTTGGTAAGTATTAATGTGTACTATCTGGGCAGAGCACTCAGCTTTTATGCTTATATTGCAGGAGACGCAGGCTATCCCCTCAAGCCATGGCTCCTAATTCCAGTCCTTGGCAGTCAACCGTGCAACACTTCCGAAGGCCGATACAACAAGGAGCACGCATCCATGCACAATGTTGTGTAAAGGTGCATCGCCGTGTTGAAAAGCAAGTTCCGCTGCTTGCAGCACTTTCGAACGATGCTCTACAACCCCGATCGGGCAGCGCAAATCATCTATGCTTGCTTTGCTCTCCACAACATTGCGTTGCATGCAGGCGACTGGACCTTGGACGAGTATGTCATGGACATGCCACCAGCTGAGGTTGACGATGGAGAGCCAAGGGGGAGCCATATGCTCACACCACGCAACGTGCTGCTCAGAGACGGCAGCAGCGCTGTCTTGGACCTTTTTTGAAGTACACAGGAACGGTGAGTTTTCATGTTTTCATATCCCACACATAATTTATTTACACTGATTCTAGTGCATCTAGACATGAAAGGGCTGTGTTTGCCACATTTGAATACACAAAGTACTTACTTGTGCTGCAATATGAAGCAAGGTGGCAATGTCAAAATGCTGCATTTTCTTTAAATGGCACATGAAATATGCAACAGAAACACCCTTTTCCATATTAGCGATCACAGCCACAACAGACTAGATTGGAGCAAGCATATATGAGCGGCACTCTGTGCTGAATGTTGCCATCACAAAATTGTGCGAACAATGCAGCAACGTCTCAAAATTCTTTTCACCAGAACGCATAAAAATCGAGATTCCATTAGTAACCTGTTGTATGAACACATGATACATAAGTCCATATCTTGTCATAGTGACTGACTACAAGCATTCAATTGTGCACGCCAGGCTTGACGAGCAATTGTGCTTGTCAAGTTGTGCTGTTTTTTTGCTCATTGTCCTGAACATTGTGTGAATGTTAAAATAACATTTAATTTGAATTCACGACTGCAGTCATGCTGCAATGCTAAAAATATGCAAATCAAGACGGCAAACAACAGGCGAGTTGTTTTGATAACATACAGCATGAAGGATTCGCTCAGCCATCTCGCGGCTCCCAAACCATACCACATTCGAAATTTATTCCCGCAAAGAGTCGTTTACAATGAAAACTAGATGAAATCAATCGCTGGCATGTTGCTGTGATGACCATTTTCCTTTGTGAAACTGTGCGAGATGACCACTTACTAGCTTAGCGCTCCCAAACAAGATTCGGAATGTAGTTGTTGCATCTTAGCCTCATTGTGCTGAAATGAAAGTATCACAGTGAACTGCAAAACAGTGTGATGCAAAAAGACATCATATTACTACACTGTGTGGTAATGCTGAATAAAAATCACAGTGAGCTAGAAAACACAGTGGGACAATACAAATATCAAAGGAACATTAACAGAAAATGTCAACTATACACTCGTGGTCTCCATGTGAATGACTAGACACCTTTGAAATGTGGGTAAAAAACACTGCCACTAGAACAGCTCAAACATACATTAAGAAATGCATATATCGAACATAAAAAATGCTGCACTCCTTATACAAAGTAAATGCTAACTTAAATCTAGTAATATGTACTAAATGCAAACAAAAACGAATAAAATAGAACATGAACAGCAACACGTAAACATATAAGAAACACTAAACCAATTATGAATGATAAAGAGTTGAAAACATGGCAAAAAACAAACTAAACTATGTGTATGTCTCCCGAAGCGTATAAAATTGAACATGAACAGCAGCACCTAAACACATTGAAACCGACAAATCTATAATGAATGATGACAAGAAAAAACATTGAACACATGACGAAAAATAAGCTAAACTACGTATCCCTTTCTCGCAGAAAGCCCTCAGCCATGGCCAGTGCCCTCCTGCACCGCTGCCGCCTTCTCCTGTGCCGCTGCCACACGCCGTGCTGCAGAAGCGATGCGTGTGGTTGATTTTTCATCTCCCACAGCACCTGCGATGAATCGTCATGGTGTAAATGTTTAAGTGAGCTGCCGGTAAACCCTTAACCATCTCGTGGCTGGAAGCTGCTCCTGCTGCCAAGAATTGCAACGGGCACAACAACTTCCCCTCAGTTGAAGATCAACTGGCCTGATGGCATCCTTTGAAAGTGGGAAGCTTTGTGTACAAGCTATGCCCTCCTCGTGCGGACCTACAAATATTTGTTGAAACTGCTCTTTAATAATGTCCTCAAATGCATCTCTCACCATGAAAGAGCCCCAGGGCTAACCAACCTTTTGCCCGCCAGTTTATCATTGCAGATGCCCGATACCATGCCCTCAATACAATGCATGGTTCTTGTTTACAGCCCAAGTTGGTTTCAGTCATCATAATAGAACATGGAGAATGCTTATGTCCCCTATGTAAAATGTAAACAAAGGGTCTACTCACCTTGAGCACCTTGTCGCCCTGCTCAAGGTTCCAGTCCTGCACTCAATAAAGCACTAAGTTCTCAGATGCTTGCGTGTTACTGTGTCACTGCCATCTACAGCCGCTTCAGTGGCCTCCACATCCATTTCCACTGCAGCAGTGGGAACATTCGCCTGCTGGAAAGTGTAGTAAGCATGATCTTTCAGAAAGTGGGTATTCGTTACTCTGGCTATTTTGCAACCTTAAGTACTAAACATCTGCGGAAATGTTCTGCAGCTATTCAGTGGTCATTTATGTCATGTATTACCATTTTAGTGCATGCACTTGCCCGCAGTCATTGCGTGCTTTATGATAAATTAATACCCCTTGTACTGCAAGGGCTGCAAACTGAGATTTTAGTTAAACCTACCCACTTTTGATTACTTTCTCGTGCGCTTTATTCCCGTTTAACAAGGTTCCGCTAGAGGCACCCCTTCAGATATCAAACTCTGTCATGGTACCGCTCAGTAACCCGTAATACTGCGGCGGCAGAGTGCTTACCTGTTGATAGGTGAGACCAAAAACGCCACTGAAGCGTGTCATCCCAGTCAACTGTAGAACCCGGCCGCGGAAGCCAGGCAGCCAACCCCCTACAATGCCCCTGGAAATATACACTAATGTCACAGAACAAATTGCCCGTGCCATTCGACGGTCACTCACGTTTGTGCGTCTCTGATGGCGGCGGTGTCACGGCGGGCCTCGTGCACCGGCCTGCGCCACCAAGCCTGCCATTCCTGCGCAGGCACTTCATGGTTCAGCGCGTCGCTGAGCTTTTGCCACAGCCGCCACCGGTCGGTGATAGTGACGCCGTGCCGCAGCTCGATGGCATTCGCCACGAGCTGGGGATGTTCGTCCATAAAGGCGAGCACCAGCGCGCGCTGAGCCTCGGATAACGCCGATGAGCCGCTGCTGCTGTTGACTACTGATACAGTTGACCTCCGCCACGATTGCGCTCGACTGAGCCAACAACTTCGAAAGTTGCGCCGTTTAGGTTTGTATAGTGGATGAGATATGAAAACAGTAACTGCTTGAAACGGGGTTGTACTTAACGCCACCACGTACCGTCCCGCTAAATTTAGCTTTATTTCATAACAATAACAAGAAAAATACATTTATATTGTGCCGTATTCCTTGATAAACGTTTGAAAACTTGTGCCAACACAATTTGATAATGATCAATAGTAGTTAAACATTTTTCAACACGTTACAAACTTTTTTCACTTTGCTATATGGTCCCCAAGTTCACGTCAAAATGATGACGCGAGGCTTCATTTCGCTCATTGGCTGTTCACTTCCCTTCGTCCTCGCGACCGCTGCGGACCGCCCATTTTTTGACGTCACCGACAGACCGCCTCCGTCCGGATTTGGAATTTGTATATAATTGCACCACTGGTTTTGGGACGTTAAACCTCACACATCAATCAATCAATGGGTATGAGCCTCTGGTTAGCGGGAAACAGGCTGATTAGAGAAGAGGACGTCGGGCTAGCCAGATAGGCCTGATTGTCGCCGCTACGCTATACTTCGAAAAAGGGTACTAGTTATTCCATTTCTGAAAATAGGCGTTAGATTGACGGTGGAAACTGCGCTAAGCTTTGGTGCCTCAGTTTTGGAACATAGCCACAGGGATGCTTTCAATGCCGTTTGCGACTATACTCAGGCAACCAAGCGTATACCTTTGTGATCTTCAATCAAATAATTATTAATTATTACTCCCCATGGCAAAGTGAAGTAAACGCAGCTGAGTGGTAATTACACCACCTGAAACCTCGAAATTGCTCAACTTCACTTTTCTATTTTATTTCTCGTTTGTTCTTTTTTATGTGGTTTTTCTTACATTAGTCAAATTAAAATACAAATTCATTACACATAGTTGAAAAGATCACAGAAAAACTGCACTACACTTTTTCGGCCAATCCCCCTGAGTGGGTATGAACCATCAGCCCAAGGAAACAAACAAACAAACAAACAAACAAAGAAGATAGGCCTCCGGTGCACGACCCCTTCAAGTCTTCCAGTACGCCACAGCGTAATAAACACATTTCTAAACGTAGCAGAGTGGTGGAGGTGCTGGGTTTAGCACATCGACGAACGACGGAGCCACAGCTGTTTGAACTTCGCTCGTCTTGCTGGTCTGCCACCGACAACAACCGTCATGGACGAGAGCGAAGGTCACGGCTTCTCAACCACGCAAAGGTCAGTGCTTGCTGCACCTCGGTAACCTCGGTATCGCTATATGGAACCCCGCCTATTCGCGGGAAGAGCAGGGGAACATGTGGATGCGTGGCTGACACATTACAAAAAGGTCATCCGATACAATGGCTGGGATCCCACAAACCAACTGGGACATGTCACGCTGTTTCTCACGGAAACCGCCTTGATGTGGTACGAAAACCACGAAGATTCCTTAACAACGTGGGATAGTTTCGCCGAAGAACTCGAGAAATGCTTCGGCGACTCTTAATTCTAAAATGAAAAGCGCGGAGCGCACGTTAGCTTGAAGAGCCCAGACTCCTGGAGAAACGTGTGCCTTCTCCATTGCGGAGGTTCTGATGCTCTGCAAGATCATAGATCCATATATATCTGCAGAGGAAATAATCGAACACACTCTGAAGGGTATAGCAAAGGACGTCTACAATTTTTCAATAGGCAGGGAAGACCTCACTTCCGTCTCCACTGTCCAACGTCACTGCCGTACTTTCGAGAAGCTGAAGACCCGTCGTATTGCCCCGAAATTTGGAAGGCTGGCAAATATAACAACCATCGCCAGCGTCGACGTAAACCCGCCTGCCGACCTTGCCGCTACTATCCGGGCAATAGTGCACGAAGAGCTACAGCGACAAGACACACTGGTCAACGACACCGTCCATCATCCGCCTGCGTGTTGATCCTACTACCCGGCGTCGTTCGCTCCTCTGCCACCATCGGTATGCGCGACGGACTTTAGCGAAGCTGGAACTTCCTGGTCACGCCGAGACTCATTCGCGCCTGATTACCGGTATGACCGAGGCCTTCATACCGGCCCCGCTCCACAGAGACGGGCAGTTCCCGTTCAGCAAGCTGCTCCACTCCGTTCGGGTAGGTGACCTTACACAGGGCAGCGCTCTCAGCAGTGGTTCGGCGAACGACCCCTACCCGTCTGCTACAACTGTAGCGTCGAAGGCCACAATGCCAGGTACTGCAACTACCAGCTGCCGCCAAATGCGGCCGCTCACCGAGAACCCACCTGTCTGGCTTTGCACGAGCACCAACGTTCTCTGGAAGCGCATCCCACGAGATACCAAGGCCGCTGCGAAACCGTTCTCCGGCCTCTGACCGCTGTTTGACACCCCCGCCAGCCCCTCGCTCTAATCAGTCGCCGCCTCCGGAAAACTAGTCGCACCGAAAACTAGGTGAGGTCGCTGGACAGTTTTCGATTTCCACAGAAATGCCTCCTTTCATTTGCATGTTTAGAAATAAGGTTCATGTGCCAATCGACGGTGTCTCAACAGTGGCCTTAATGGACACAAGTGCAACCATATCAGTGAAGAGTCTAGCATTCAAACTCCTTCTTGAACGAAAGGTTATATTTCGTTGGGACCATGCTGATACATTTTATGGAGTGAGCGGAGATGTCTTACCACCTGTTGGTGTCTGCACAGTGACTGTTAGTTTTGGTGGCCAGAATTTTATTGCTGATTTTGCTGTTCTCTTTCATTCAACGCATGAGGTAAATCTAGGACTCAATTTCCTGAATATATGTGGTGCTACTGTCGATTGCCGCACAGGAGAGATTACAGTAGATTCCGATTTTCCAGTAGCGTTATTGAAAAGCCCGCTCTTTTGGAAAGCGCCCTTTGCGCGTCCATGGACACAACTGTACCAACCTCATCTGCCAAGTGTGTTCCTGTCGTCAGTTGCCCTGCAACCGAAACGACATTTGATGCCACCGTACTGCCCTTTCACCTCAGCTGCGTAAAGAAAAATGTGCTAGTACCCTATTGTACGTTGTCGGTTGTGCAAGAACATACTGGTTTGTGAGTGGTCAAAGGCTCCAATGAACCTTCGTTACTGCCGGAGGGTCTACAACTTGCTAAAATCTGTCAACATCAGGTGTTTTCCCTTGTCGTCCTTGAAGAGAGCAGTTATTCTCCGAATAAGCCCGATTCCAATCATTTGCACGCCAGGGACACCTTCATAAAGGCAACGATTGATAAGTCTTTCAGCACCAACAAGCGTAATGACCTGGCGAGTATTTTGCGCAAACATGCTGGTCTTTTCGATTTCGCGCAGCTACAGGCTCCACTGTCATTCCCTGCTTCTCGTGTAAAGCACCACATCTATACGGCATACCATAGACCTCTCCGACAAAAGCCATACCGGGTATCGCCTATCGATAAGTGAACATGTTGGCGAGATGCTAAAGAAGAATGTGATTCAGGAATTTTGCAGTCCGTGCGCCGCTCCCATAATATTGGTCAAGAAGAAAGATGGAACATGGCAATTTCGCGTTGACTATCGCCATCTCAACGCCATCACAAAGAATGACGTGTACCCACTACCACGTATTGACAATGCTATAGACTCTTTCATCAGCCTCCTACTTTTCGTCTGTTGACTTGAGGTCAGGGTATTGGCAGATTCAAATGCACGAGGAAGATAAAGAAAAACGGCATTTCTAACACCAGATGGATTTTCTGAATTCAATGTGATGCCGATCGGACTATGCAATGCGCCTGCAACTTTTGAGCGCTTCATGGACAACATTCTGTGTGGTTTGAAGTGGAAGTATGCATGTGTTATCTGGACAATGTTGCAATTTTTGGGCGCACTTTTTGTGAGCACAACACACACCTCGACCTCGTGCTGAACTGCCTAAGCAAAGCACGCTTGGCACTCAACTAAAAAAAATGTCGTTTTGGAGAGCGCCAAACACTCGTCCTTGGACACTTGGTGAACAAAGAAGGCATACGGCCGGATCCCGCGAAAACGACTGCAGTGGAGGCGTTCGAGCAACCTCACGCAGCGAAAGAAGTACGCAGCTTTTTGGGCATCCGCTCATACTTCCGTTGATTTATCCCTGGATTTGCCAATATCGCGCACCCACTCATGCGTCTGCTTCAGAAAGGCATGCCGTTTTACTGGACTCCGGAATGTACGTCCCCTTTCTTGAGTTAAAGTTCCTTTTGACATCCCATCCGATTCTTCGACACTTCCATCCTCTGGCTCCCACAGAACTTCACACAGATGCTAGCACTGTCGGTGTAGGCGCCGTGTTGGTTGAACGCTTGGATACCAAAGAAGAAGTAGTTGCGTATGCAAGTTGCTCGCTAAGCAAGTCCGAGCGTAACTACACCGTCACAGAGTAAGAATGCCTCGCAGTATTCTTTGCAGTGCAGCGCTTCTGGTCCTACCTGTACGAACGCCCCTTTACCATCATGACAGATCATAATTCGCTCTGCTGGTTGGTCAATCTGCGTGACCCATCTGGTCGACTAGCGCGCTGGGCACTCCGTCTGCGGGAATACGACTTTACGGTTTCCTACAAAAGCGGTCATCGTCACGCTGATGCAGATTGTCTTTCACGACTACCGCTTCTATCGACTGACTGCGGCGCAGGCAACTTCGACACCTACATCGCGCCATTGGACCTGCCATTTCCCGATACCAATGCCATTAGGATTGAGCAGCAAAGGGACCGCACCATACAGAAGCTCCTTCCTACCGAGTCAAGAACATCGGCGACTTGCTTATGCATGCGCGACGGGCTTGTGTACAAAAAGAACTATGCTACGGCCGCCTTACGATATCTTCTCGTGATACCGAAGAGCCTTCGCGTTTCCGTCTTGCAGGCTATGCATGATGACCCAACGTACGTCCATCTAGGCACAGCGAAAAACTCTTTGTCGGCTTCAAGAAAGATTTTACTGGCCGAAAATGCACTAGACGACGGAACAGTACGTCTCTAGTTGAAACGGATGCCAACGACACAAGCGCCCTACCAGTGCTCCTTCAGGGCGATTACATCCTATTCCACCCCCTAGAACTCCCTTTCAGCAAGTTGGGATTTACCTTCCAGGTCCATTTTCGAGGTCTCCTAATAGCAATTGCTGGATAGTGGTATGTACCGATCACTTAACACGGTACTGCGAGACAACTGCTATACCATCGGCAACTGTAGCTGACGTGTGTTTATTCATGCTGCGTTTTGTGGTTCTACGACATGGACCTCCTGAAATTGTTATCTATAATCGTGTGTGACAGTTCACTACAGACGTGGTGGAAGAGATGCTTCGTCTATGTGCTTCAAGCTTTCGGCACTCTACGCCGTATCATCTCCAAACAAACGACCTGACGGTACAGACTAACAGGACTCTCACGAACATGCTTTTTATGTATGTCGCAGCAGATCACAAGAACTGGGATGGCGTGCTACCTTTCACCACTTACGCATTTAACACCTCACAGCATGAGACTACCAGCTACAGTCCGTTTTTTCTTCTGTATGCTCAGCCAGCTCGTTATACCCGAGGTACCGTCTTCCCGTTTTTGGACCACCATGATTCCGGCATATCCGAGATCGTCTGCCGTGTAGAAGAAGCCTGACGTCTTGCTTACCTGCGCTCCCTCGCTTCGCAAGATCGCTCGAAGACACGTTTTGGGCGTCAACGTCGACACGTGCCGTATAATCGCAGAGACCACGTATTGCTGTGGACGCCAAATAGGAAACGTTGGTTGTGTGAAAAATTGCTGGCACACTATGCGGGACCTTATGTTGTTCTAGACCACATAAGCGATGTAACTTACTGCGTAGCACGTCTTCATTCAATTTGCCGACGATCTGAAAAAACTGAACTTGTACATATAGCACGTTTGAAGCACTATATTCCCAGAGAGACTCTAACTCGCCCGGTGGGCTTCGTCTGCGTGGAGGGAAATGTTATGCATATGTGATATGAGCCTCTGGGTAGCGGGAAACAGGCAGATTAAAGAATAGGACGTTCGGCTAGCGAGATAGGCCTCCGGTGCACGACCCCTTCGAGTCTTCCAGTACGCCACAGCGTAATAAACACATTTCTAAACGTAACAATATATATCATGATTTTCAAGTTATGACTAGTCAAATATGTTCTTCATACAGTGATGTTATACCATACCAAGTTTGGTATCGATACTATTATCGAAACGGCCAGGAGAGCTAAAGGTCGTTACGGATAGATAGATAGATAGATAGATAGATAGATACGCTGAAAGTTGCCGAAGTTCGCTAAGAAATACTTCGCATTTCATAATAAATGTCAGGGTCCCAGCAGGAATCAAACACAAGCAATCTGCGTGGCAATAAAGCATTATACCACAGAGATACGCCAGGTCTCTCAACTACTTTTCAAATAGAGGCTAATCTTTGCGAAACGTCAGTACTGGTTGCAGTGCTGCCTACCCAATTTTATAAATATTACATATGTTTTATTTTGATACAGCCGTCACGTCGAGTTAACGTCAATTGTGGTTAGTTGCCATGCCGTTCGCCGAAGTTCATTTACGTAGCAGTGTTCAGGGCCAGCATCCTTGCGAGCATCAGCGCTTCATACCAGCTTTTGTTCTTGCTAATACATGTGTTCTAGTTGGCATCGTTGCACAAGTGGAAACAAGTGGTTATATAAACATCTGCAATTATTCAACATATGTCTGTGCGTGCAACATTTGTACATATACATAGCGTCATTTCATGACATTGGAACATTAAAAAAAGCTGCTGCACGGTCGCCTTCCTTCCGCATGCTTCGCATAACGTCGATTTCCAGGTATGTGGGGTCTGCCAATTTTTTTACAAACGAATCAATTATGTGTGATTATGTGCTTTACTGAAGTTTATTGGCATTGGCATTTCCTTCGCTACAGTTGTAAGCGAGCCATATAGAGTCAGGAGAGAGTTCAGTAATACAACCTCGTACGTAAACGTTTCACTTCTACAGGCTGTAAACTCTTATAGCTTTGAAAGCTACCTTACACTTCAACAAATCTCACTGCACTCAAAGGGTAACCAAATCACTATTCTTCGTGCGGGACAATTTCTAATATTTTTTCGAAGAGCACCGAGAGATAAATCACTCCCGACATACCCCGTCGGTGATAACCTCTTTCAAGCCCCCTCATGACATCAACCACCTTCGAGGAACCTGAAAACAGAGTACCTTGCTTCTATAGTCCGCCTTTCGTTGCCCAACAAACCACGTCGAAAAAGGTGCATAAAGAGGTTGTCAATCTTTCTGTCATTCGTTGTTTTGAATGATCAATGAATTGAGTGATTATAAATATATGTTTCTATATATCTTCTCTGTTCATTGTTCAACTTTCTTCACATCGAGAGTAAGGCCACGTCACATTTTCACCCAATGTCTTCTTGTTGTTCACAAAATTCTTGAATGGTTAGCCTACCTAAAGCTTACAATATTTCTTGAAAAAATGTGTTCTGTTCTGGAAGTATGTCACGTGTCACTTGAACCGATTTTTATGCGCATATTAGACGGAAAGCATAACTCCACTTTACAACAATGTAAGAAATATATATTTTTTATTATTATTTAACCACAGGTGCAACTGAGTCACTCACCTGTCCAAAGTGTATGATGTTTTTTGTTGAAGTCCCTGCAGGAATGTGACACATGTAGGTTGTCGCGCGCGTCTGTAACAATGGCAAAGAGATACATAAACAAACATACAGAAGCAATAACGAAATAAAAATATTATCAGATTAACCTTTGGAAGTACATAACAATTGTCTTTGTTTTGCTATCTTACACAGAGCCCGAAATTTACAGATACGAAAAATTAAGCTGTTTGTATACTCGCTAAAGAAAAAGACAAATAGAGCCCGCGAAATAAAAAAAACAATATTGAGCTTAGATAATATACTGGTACTGCTTTTTTTTAATTTGCTGAGTTTTAGGCTAGATAAAAAATGTATTTATCACATGCCAAACTTGTAAAACTTGTTAGAGGGAATGGCTGCGCATTCGCTCTTAATTTCGTCGTTGATGTCTTTGCTCTATTTGTATTTGAATTTGCCACATATTAAATGCTACCTTGTTATATAATTCAGCTGAATACAAAAAAGTTTACACTTTTTATATGCGATGCCCAGCAACGTAACTTCAGTTCTGCCCAGTAGCATAGCGGTCCTGTTGTAAACATTGTCATATGTTCCATTAGACATCTGGTGAATATTTCTGTTTGGAGAGAGCTGCTCATGAGACTTTATAGTTTGCGTTACGACGGCGAATTCCTGGGTGCTGCTACGTATGAAAAGAGATTGCCATCAAGTTAGGGGCGAAATGCCACCGTGGTATAATTTTAGAACTTCCAGGACATATCGATATAGCTAGCAGTAATCACCTCACTGAGGAATCAGTGCAGTCAGCCCGTAAAGGAAACAGAATAGTTCAGATTAGAATAAAGTAAACCGAGATTGCAAGGCATCATTTTGTTTTCTTGCTCTGACTGGCACACCTGTTTTGTCGTATGCCGATTCTCCTAAAAAAATAAGTTCCTTGTTTATCCTTCCTTAGGGTTTTGATAGACATACTGGTTGCTTCACTCGCCATAATTTTGTAGTGATTATGGTGCCGAACTAATGACCACAAAGCGACGATGTCGAATCCTTCAGGGGCCTGTTTTCGGTGGAGCTATATGTCAGAGGCCCGTGTGCTTTAATATAGGTGCACGTTGAAGGACGCTAGTCGGTCAAGATTTTGCGCACCCTCTGATTAGGCGTCTGTCATACCATAATATTGCTGCGAAAACAAAGCCTACATATACAATAATTATTATTATAGCTGTCACAAAATCACCACTCTGGTGCAACTTTCTTTTGCGAGCTCTGAATGTGTTATTTATTACACAAAAGCACGCTAATTCCGCATCAGAATGGCTGGCATACAAGGGGGTAAGCTGTGCAAAAACAGTAAGATTACTGAACAAGTCTAATAGTAATATTATCTGAAATTTTACGCACCAAAACCCCGATATGCTTATGATAATGAGGGATGCCTTTGAGAAGGGAAGTGCAGGATTGGGCTAGTTTGCATTCTATTGCTAAACTGCTCAGTGCAAAAATTTGAGACAATGCACGCAAAAACGATGAGCGCCAGCGCAATTGAAAGTCTGCGCTGGTCTTTGTCTTTTCTGCGTGGATTGTTTAAACGTTTTTGCGCTGAGCAGTTTAACGTTTAGTGGGGAAAGGCTCTAAAACATGTGGCAACCTAGTGTTCTTTAACATGCACTCACATCGCAGAATGCAGGGACATCTGGCATTCAGCCTCCACCAAAATATAGTCGCTGTGGGCAGGATTGAATCCGCTGCCTTCAGGTCAGCATCTGAGATTTGTAACTGCTACCCCACCGCGATGGACACTTAACTGATCCACTGTATTTACTGTCGTTATCACATTCAGCAAATTTGACTTGAGATTGTTCTCAGAGTAAACCAAGGATCTTGGCCATGACTCTACGGCTAAATGAGAGTAGCCGGAGATTAGTGGGGAGGGGAAGTCACCTTCGACTGCCCGGTCAACGTGCACCTATGCAATAGTTTGCCAATACACGCACGTTCTGACGGGGGCACCAAGACGCGCATACGTGTTGAGAAGCTAATTATTTCCTGAAATAAAAGCCTGGTTATATAACTGACTTGTGTCTCTCCTCTCTGCTTCTCCATTTGCCAACCGAGAAATCTTATTTGCTTGGTATTCTAAAGGCATCTTGGTAATGTAGTTCTGCTATATAATGTGCCAAAACCACAATGCGATTATAAAGCCCACTGTTTTGGGGAAATGTACTTTGATGTGATCTTTTGTGTTTGCTTTTCTGCTTGTACACCTAAATACCCAGCGCAATGCGAACGCTGTGGTGGGCAGTTGAAACATGGTCTTTTATCTTTGCAGCCCAAAACGCCTATTTGCTATGCAACCACAACGGTAGTCTGTATATCGCATCGTCGTCCCTGTGTGGAATGTAGTTTCCGACATTGTAAGCGCATGGCTTACCAGGTTGATGTACCGGCTCCCGACATTGCCGAGTCTATCGCCGAGGAAAGTGCAGACACGCTTGGCCACGCCACCACACAGAAGTCTCAAGAAGTCAGTAAGCTGTAAGTCCTTCGGGAGCATCTGGTAGCCACCCATCGCTTGTGCGAGCCGCTGCAAGCATGGGAATCTGAATGTTACCAGGACCACAGGCCATATAGGTTGCCTACAGCAGTGCACAGGGTCTGTTAGTACATTCTATTGAAGGATAATGAACAGTTAAAGAGAGTAAGAATAAATATTTAGCTTTAGTTAACAAAAAAGTCAGCTTGCGGATGCATAACCAACAAGCGAAGATGACAGACACATGCTGCAACAAACAACAGGTTTAATAAAACCACCATTGATAATCTTCGCAGGAAAACTAAGTGTGCATGCCTCGTATATTAAACACCTTTTTTTCACTGAAGGAGAGAATGGTATTAGTAATCCCATTTTTCAAAATAAGCAATCCCTTTGATAGTGATAGCGAAGGTACACGAGTACATTTGTTGAAATAATGTTTCCAGATTGTACACACTTGAAACATTTCGCGTTCGCATTGCGTGGTTTCATTATCAATAAGTCGCGCAGCTTTCAGATCAGGAGAACAGCCGCACACATGGAAGTTCCTGCTCACTTCCACATTTGTGGGTGTTGATTGTGTGTTTATGTTATTGAGAAAGATATCCAGCAGTAAAAGTGGCCGGTGCGAGAGCAGAAGGATTTCAGAGCACTAGAGATCCCTAACAACTAGTGCTTACTCTCATATTAGACGACCTAGGTAGAATGTGGCTGCACCCTGCTGTTCCCTAAGACTGAAATACTTTTCAAAAACAGAGATCAGCCGACCAGGGAAATTTCTGAGGCGTTCCATATAAGTAAAGGAAAATAATGTCACAGGGTCATGACGTCGACAAAAAAGAGGACAGTAGAATGAAGGTTAAACTGTTTATTTGGGCAATCTTGTTTCCGGTAAACGGAAAGTCCGATCGCAGTAGCAGTTCTGCACTGATAGCCGGGAACGGATCGTCAACCGTCGATCAACTGACAAGCGGTGAAGCGCGTCGGCATTTATACACTTGCCGTCGAATGTTCTAGCGTTATCGCTAGCGTGTACGTAGGCTCCATAATAATCTCGCGGAGTGGGCCTGATCTTATCGAAATGATCTACCACAGTCCTGAAGCTTCTCGAAGACTGCAGGCGCGGCTTGCGCTGAGAATCACGTAGTATATTGAGGCGATAACAAAAGTTCAGAACAAGAACATGGCAATATAATTGAATCAACCAAGCATGGGTCAGTGGAAGAAATTGTCAAGCGTCCTTTTCGAAAGATCACCGAAAATTGTAACTTGAACGTCATTGTCGCACGTCGAATGCTATCATGTCGTAAATCTACCACGCTTTCTCTGCAAAATGAACTAGTTGTGAGTGCAGCGATGTTCTTTCTGTTTCATTTGTGCCTGTCACCGTGCATTGCTTCACGAGTAAACAGAGATGATGTCTGCAAAGGGGTAGTAAAGGTGCATTTAGCGCACGGTCAGCAAAGTTTTACTACGCTTATCTCCCACCCGGTTGGTGGACACGTCACCTGGGTAGCATCCCCTCGCGCCCGGGGTTGTGAAAAACAAGCGAACTATGCGCACAGACATTGACTAGCTGCCCAGCGCGGTGGCTGAGGGCAGGAACGTGATAGCATAATCACTCACGACAGGGTGAGGCATGCTTACATCAAGAAGGCCTTTACGCTACTCTACATGGTGGTACAAAACGTCAGAATATGTACTTGACAAGGAACATCGTAGGTGTCTGCACTTCACAGGCCTCAATTGTAATCAAATTAATAACTAGATGACGGTTCATAGTCACAAGATAAGTTTAGAATATTTATTGAAAAAGGCGGAGATAATTGATGCGTGAATATTTGCGGCAACGATCATTGCAGGTGTACGATCGAAACAAAGGACCACAAAAAAATTGCCCGCAGCTTCCCTCAGGGGAACACTGAGGAGGATGCGGAGCATATAATTGGTTAACGGGGTGTTAAAATGCGACTTACTTGGGTCGATGGCTAAATTGGTTAACGTGGTTGTGGAATGGGGTGTTAAATTGCGACTTACTTGGGTCGATGGCTAAATTGGTTAACGTGGTTGTAGGAGGGGGTGTTAAATGAGTGAACACGTACACACGTATGCGAAAGGGCGGCGCTGGTCGAAGGGACGTCGATCATTGTGTTTGTGGATTCGTTGGAATTCATTTCACCGCGACCTTGGACGTCGACGCGCCGTACAAACCAACCGACGAGCGGCAACTGAGCGAGCGAGCGCCGACCTTGAGTATATATACAGCGCGACGGCGCATGCACTGTCAGCTGTCGAATGTTCGAGAAGGGGGAGAAGCGCAACGGCGCATGCGCGCGCGTCAGCTGCCGATGTTCTCGAAGCGTGACGGCGCATGCGCGCTACATTATACAGCTAGCGAATGTTCGTGAAGAGGAGAAGCACACGTGGTGTGTAGAGGAGGAAGGGTGCACAGATGGTGGAGGAGTGAAGCGCGCGCGGTGTGTAGAGGAGGAAGGGATGCACAGATGGTGGAAGAAGGAGGAGGAAGCTTGCGGACGGCGCCGCACTACAAGCCTCGAGTATTAGAGGCTCCGCATCTAAAATTGATAGAAGCGTGAAAAAAATGGCCACGTATCTGTGTGTTTTGCTGGGAATGTCGTTGAACGGCGATAATCTTCTGCTGACCTTTCGTGCATAGCATCGCATGGCAACGCAGCGTAAGAAACGCTGCGTTCTTTAGAATGGCGTCTCTGTGTATATTCGAATAAGGAAACACACTAGGAAGATTTAAAATTGCGCACCGCGAGCCCTTGCGGTACGGTCGCTGTCAGTGCGCATGCATCGTAACGTGAGTCGGCGTTCGCGTTCGCGGACCGCATGCAGAAAATCCGAAATTGCGTGCAGTGATGACGGCCCGCATGTGCACGCAAGCGCTGTTTCGAGGCTACGGTGTCGCTGCGATCGTGCGTTGCGGTTCGCAGCAGGGCAAACGCTATTCTAAAGCTCTTATGGCGTCCGCTTCGCCCGCAATGCCCGCAGTGCTTGCAAACGGTATTCTAAAACTCCCTACTAACACTTGCGTACCGATGTCCCACCTCATATATGCGTAATATTTTTTTAGATGCGAAGCTTCTTATGCTCGAACTGGCTCTGGTGTGCGGCATGACCACCCTTGGTGCGCATGCGCGTCCCCTACTTCCCCTCTCGCATCACTACGCCGACGCAGGCAGCTCCTGCTAACCGACGCTCGTTGCCCTCTTTCTCTCCTCTAGCTATCCCTCCCGGCAGTATCTACAGGCCTATTGCGCATGCGCGTCCCCTCCCGATCGTTTTCTATGCACCCATTTCTACCCTCGCAACGACGACACAGGCAGCGCCTGCTTGCGAGTTTCTTAATTGAAAACACAAACTTCTCGCGCTGCATCACCGTTCACTGGCTACTCTGTAAGGCATTGGATCGTGACATCGAAGGTAGTGCCGGTGGGAGATTTCTCCTGTACGTTGTTGAACAGTAAAAATCATCCATCTGGTGCATCTGCTGTGAAGATCACATGCACATCGACTGCTATCATGCTCAGACAGGAGACATTCACGCCTTTTAATACCTTACCCACAGTGCTAAGACGTGAGTTTTATTTCTCGCGATGCTTCAAATACAATATTTACGTACACTATTCCTGTTTTCTAACCCTTGCGTCTCGTATCATGTGTTTTGGGAGGTGCCTGGCATTGGTGCCCAGGGAATGATGATGGAACAAACCAGCTAACATTAGCCATTTTTCGCAATCCAGTTGGCTTAACATTCTTTTGTAAAAACTATCCTTCGCTAGCCAATATAAGCCAACATTCAGGCTACATAGTTCAGCGCTGACGTGTTAATATAGAGTGCAAATCTCGTGACCATAGCGAGAAGCGCGGTGCCATAGTCTTTCCTGCCTTCGCGATTCGTGCACACCCTGTGCAAAAACAATTGAGCATCACCGCCCCCCTGCCTTCCCTCCCTCATCATAGAATGCTGCTAGAAAGGACCTTCAACGACTATGCTTACCAGTGCCGACTCGGCATACGGGCCAAATATTGCGAGTGGTGGCACCTCGATGTGAGCCAGCTTGTTGAAGGGTGCAAGTCCAGCGAATGCTAGCACCTGCGTGAGTCCAGAGACAGCCAAAATCTATCAGCAGTCGTCATTTCTTAAATGTTTTCTCAATATTTCTCTTAAGTAATCTCTTTCTTTCGTTGTTTCATAGGGAGAGTCTTGTTCAGGAGCCCGGTATGTCTGCACGTAGGATACGAGAGATTATCAGTCAGCTGTCAGCTCGTATTAAGATCACGTGCTTTGCGATGCCAGCAGGCTGAAAAAGAAGAGTTTTCCACGCTCGTGATCATCAGTCTCATGACTACTTGCAGCATTGAGTGACATTCCCAAGGGCTGTTTAAGATGCAAACATAAACACCACAAAGTGGACGGGAGATGACCCGTACTGCAGCTAAGTCAATAGAGCATCGGACGCGTTATTCAAGGACTGCAAGTTCGGTCCCTGTCAGTTGTAAGTTATCTATCGAACCACCTTACTTTCTTCACATTTGAAGTTTACCTACAAATCAGATACAATATACTTGGCTTTCTTGTTTGTAAGTTCTAATTAACGTTTTCATCAATAAACAAGAACGATTTCATATATATCCGCCTTTTAGAGCGCAATTTCTCAGGCCTTATTTAGATACACGTGCCATGCAAAATAAGTTAGGAAGTGTTTGACTGGCCGAGGTGAATGAGTTGACATGGCCCATCTTTCGTGTCAGAACTACGCGTGATGTGTACGAAAATCCTAAATAGCTTTAATATACATAATTTTTATACTTTTAGCGTGCTACACTGCTAAGACGTGAGTTTTATTTCTCGCAATGCTCCGAGTACAATATTTACGTACACTATTCCTGTTTCCTAACCCATTGAGAACATTGTTTCGTTTTAATCTTTTTCAAGTTTATTCGTTATCACGCTGAATTTATAGCCTGCCTCTGTTATTATATACAACACAGTGCATTTTATTCTGTTGATATCTATCTGTTTGCACATTTTGAGACCCACTATACACGCTACCGTACTTCAGCAGTACAAGTGTGTGTTACGAAAATGAATACGTGAAGTGTTTATTAGTGTTTACTGCCTTCATTGTGTTGACTGGGCCGTGAACTATATGGACGTCGAAATATTGCAACAGTGTCATCGCCTAAATATACCCTAACCACCTAATAAATATCTTTCTATTAGTGGATGGGTTCATCGTAAAATATATGGCAAATGAACAGCTCAAGTTGTTTAGCTTGCACTTAACTGTATATAATAAAGGGTATAAAATTAGACTTGCGTATTTGAACTACAATGTTTAAACCACCAACTTCGCACTGCATCTACGGTAATCAGCGGCGGTAGATATTTCAGTGCTTAAATACTTCAAGAATATTTGGTAACCTTAGCTGGCATCATACACTGCAATGTATGGCGACGGATATACAGGGTGGGTTGAAATTTGAGTTGAACTCTTTAAAGACACATCAGCGTGAAGAGGACTATAGGTCGCAATCAGCCCAGCTGTCACATGTGTGTTGCCTACCTTGTCGTTGTACTCCGGCCTCTCGGACATCAAAGTGAAAAAGCTGAGCGTGCCTTGGGAGAAGCCGATATACAGGAGCCGCCTTTGCCCCGTGTTTCTGAGCACGTAGTTGATCTGAGCGGGAAGATCGTAGAAAGCGTGCTCGTGGAACCTGCAACGCATAAGTAAAGACTTTTGGCTGCTCGTCCTTCCAATGTGAAGCACTTTATTCGCATATTCATTCTGTAGGACGGTGAAGACTGTGTGTCAGCATTCTGCGGATACTTCCTCTTATGCCCTGCAGATAACAAAGAGCACTGCGTTGTCGGGTCATGTCTACACAGTGAGGTGGCGTCGCAGTCACACAGTTACGCGCGATTATCAGAAAAATCATTGCGATGTCGGTGTGGTTAGAACCATACAATTTCCAATTAACCTGCACGACGAGGGGCAGGGGTGGAAGGTGTTCAAGTCTGGATAGTTCCTGCATTTCAAAACGCGCAATGGTGAAGGTTTCGTGGTGATCCAGGCTGGACATTTACGCACGGGAGACGAGCATGGACGTAAAGACGGCGATATTCGTTCTTTATTACACTAAAACACATAAAGAGTAAGAAACCATAAATGAAAAGAAAAAAGCAGGAAAAGCGGCGGAAGAAAAATGAAACCGTAATATGGCAGCTCCTGAAATCTGTCTCTAAGAACTGTTGTCAGTAAAAAAACACAACAGCCCGTTCACCGCTTTCTGTACCGAGGACAAACTGGGCCAAAGTCACAAAACTCTTCCCTGCAGGCCAATTGTCAAGTTTATGAAACACATGAATGCTTGATGGAACTCTACTTAGCACCCTCAGAGACGCGTGCTATTTGGCCGCACTGAAAAGCGCAAACTTTCAAAAGAAATGGCCAAGTGTTTTCTCGAAGTTTTATTTACTGCATGTGCGTTCCTTCACCATTTATATCCAAAATAATTGCGAGAAAAATTTTGTTAACTAGGAACAACCAAGCCCTTTAATAAGGTTCTCGTGGGAGCCTGTATAGACTTTCGGCTGTTCTTCTTGCGTTTTCCAAACAGTGAGGCTTCTTTCTTAACCCCAACAGGAAGGAGCGTTAGATAATCTGCGGGTTTTATACATATTAAAGTTGATCATAACGTTCATGGGGATCCATATATGATGCTGTCAGCACAAAAATTTGATGGCAACACACTGCGTAAGGCACACTACATTGTCCCTTTTACATGAGGCAGCCCGTGTGCGGTTCCTTCATGCCTCGCGTTTTCCATCGGTTACGCTGGGTCGACCCTTAATCGCGGAACCAGTAATATTTGTCGGAGTGTTATGTGCCCAAACCAGGATATGATTACGAGCCATGTTGTAGTAAAAGCTTCTGCAAATTTTGGCCACCTGGGATTCTTTGACGTGCACTCAAATGTAAGTACTGTCAACCGCAACAGTTTGCGGAATGTGCAGCGAATGTCAGAGTGGCGGTAAACTGCATTGCTGCGCCGCCTACCGTGATGTGAATCGTGGTGTGCAAGTTATCGGCCACGGCTTTCGAGATTACATCCAGGGGCAGTGCGTTGTCTAAGCGTGCTAAACGCGCCGTGGCTCATAGTGAGGCCACGTATGGTAGCCTCGACACCACCGACACCACGCCTTGGCACAGTAGGCAGCGCAGCATTGCAGTTTTCCGCCACTCGGTCATCGCTCCAGATCTCACAAAGATTTACAGCTGACAGTACACGGGCCCGAAGCACTTTTGCCTCAACTGGAAACGCAGTCTCTCTAACTGAGAGGTGAGCTTTATAATAATAATTGTTGTGGATTAACGTCACAAAACAACCATATTGTTATGTAAGACGCCGTGGTAGAGAGATTCGAAAATATTGACCACCTGGGGTTCTTCAGCGGGCTCCTAAATTGAAGTACACGGGCCTCAAGTATTCTCGGCTCTATCGAAAATGCGGCTGCCGGGATTCTGTTCCGCGACCTGTGAGTCAGCAGTCAAGTACCACAACCCCTATAGACCACCATGTTATTCGAGATGTGAGCTCCAAGAATGTATCTCACGTGAAGTTCCAGAACTGCCTTGATCGTACGTTCAGTGTTCGATGCCTCCTACCAAACGTGTTTCCCCTTGTGTTCCCGAGCCAGACATCGTAGCCCTTGTCGGCGAGAACAAATCCTGCGGGTAAGTCACACTGAGTCTAAATGTGCCCTGTTTGAGAAGCCATCCTTAGCAACCAATTGTTTTCTAAATGGTTAGCTAATCTTGACGCTTACATTGCTAATGTGCACATATAAACAAGAAGAGATGAACAGTCAGGCAGTGCTGGTGTCCAACAGAATTCTTCCTGACTAGGAAAGCGTACACAAGCCTTTTTTAAAATGAAATTGTAAATACAGATAAGCTGTTGTTATCTAATCACACTAAACTTTGCTCTGTGAGACATCAGACACGAGCTGCACTACAGCAGTCTAACTCCTTCTCAGTTTGTGCGATTGATGACACGCTTAAGCTCGTGTTTCCGCATGTACACGCATCAGTGGCTTCAGCTGTTTATCGCGATTCTGCTAGTCATTTCTGTGCACCAATGTTCAGATGACTCGACGCCTGGCACAATGTCACGCTTCTGCCTTGCGATGTTATATTTTCTAAGGAGACAGCTTTTACTGCATGACATTCATATAATAGGAAAAGGAAAATAGACAACCACCCGTTTGTAGCACAAAGCCAAAAGGACATCCGTATAAATTTCTGAGAAAGAGAAGCCTCTTAGCTGCCAAAAAATTCGTCTTGGCCCGGAATTTCATATCACGTTTATTCGTATCATGTTTATTTTTGACGCTGTTTCCGCCGCTTTGTGGTGAAACAGCTTCTTCGCTCCCGCACGATCTTGCTCGATGCGCTGTCGGACTGAAGTTGTTTTATTATTATTTTAAAATTTATTTCAAACTTGCTCAACTAATGGATCGCGGACAAGACATTTCGCTCAAAACCAACGAAGCCGTCACCATAATTCCTATGAAGCAACCTTTTAATACTAATCGTACGAATACAGCAGATGAATGCATTAGTAGTTTGAAGCACAATGATATACCGCATTCTTGAAGACTCAGTAACGTTTGTTGCTATGCACCTCAAGTATACGCTATGATGTAAGTACATATAGAGCAGGCTCCCCTTGCGTAGCAGAACGTCCTAAGCAACCTTACAAATATTTCAATGCTAAAGAACAGTAACGTGGTTACGTCGAAGGTATCATGTAATGTGGCAAAATTCTTTTGCGTTATGGTTCTAGAAGAGCGAAAGGGGAGAACACCTTACCTGATACAAATACTTTTTACGCAGGAAGGTTGATGAGTATACTACCTTTTGCTTGTTGCTTTCAGGCTGTTTATTAAGTGAAGCAGCACAATTTAAGGGTGATTCAGCAAGCAACTTCTGTAAACAAGCCAATAAAATGGCACTAACTTATGACGAACTTGCCGAGTGATTGGTCAGGCAAATCAAGCACCAGGGACGCCGAATCTGCCAGAAGACCCGTCATGACGAACACAGGACCACGTCCTCCACACCAGCGGTCTTTGGTGGCGCTTACGTGAGCGCAGGAGCCCATTCTTCCGTGAGGTATTCGGTGCATCTGTAGAATGTAGCCATCTTCTGTAGTCACCTCGTGGGTCTCTAATGGGTAACCTTTGTCGCTGATGAGGAATTCCTAGCAATGCAAGGATGCGCAGACATACATGTATGCATCAGTTTTTTTTGCCGTTTCAGCTATGTGAAAGTCAAAATTTCTCATTAAAAAAACTGAAAATAATTTTTTTCCATAGATGGCAATCCTTAAGCAGCATAATGTGTTGGTTGTATTGAAGTAAGAGCACCACAATTTTCCCTGAAAGTTAAATACGTAGCGTGTACAGAAATGGCAAAAAAAAGTGGCGCCACCACGCGCACTGCACATGGTGCAAGGCAGCAAGTCTTACCAGGTGGACAGCACACCATTTCACGCGAGTGAGTTGATGTGTAGCTGCGACGTCACGACTTGTGGTCTCTCATACATCGCGAATCTGTTTTTTAGCAACAGTGATTGCCCATATTAATTGTTCACGTTTTTCGAGTTGTTGAATACTTTGCCCCCGACCTGCCAGCTACCTGGCTCTTGGCTAAAGCCAGCTGGCGACGTCACGGCACCGAAAAGGCCGTTGGTCACCGGTTAGAACTTCGGGCCAGGACGAAGTGTTCCACAACTACAGAGCTTTTCTTACTCATAAATTCTCATGGAATTATTGCGCGAGCATGTCTCCCTTCCTTCTTGGTTGATTCGTACCACAGACAGATTGGTGGCAGTTTTTCGTTTGATAAAAACGTTAAGAGTCATTTTCTTTCGACATTAAGACCGTTCGATGACCACAAGGGTTACTAATCTGACCTTCCCTAAATTTTGAGAGCAGTAGACCTCTAAAAAAAGTCGCCGTTTCACCCCAAGAGCGAAACAACGAATGCTACTGGGAAGAAATTGGATGGTTGCGCGAAGAACTGCAAGCAGCTGCCCAGCATGCTGCTCCAGCTCAAAGTAAGCGCGAAAAGAACGCACACAGGAAGTGCACGCGTTAACAATCTTCCCAACTCGATACTTGAAAGCGCGCCGCTCTAGCACAAGGAATGCACGAAACGAACGCCCAGGTATACACAAGACTAGCGCGAACTACCTCAGCTGTCACAGTTGTCCCTTCGAGTACCAGCGCACACGTTTCACAAACATAGCCGCTTGCACCGAGTGAAGTGACTTTCATGCGTTCTGCTCCTTCAACGCAGGTTCTCGGGAGAATGCACAAGACGTACAAAACAACCCCTTCGCATGAATGGAGTCTTTGTATGTCATGTCAGACTACCTGCGGAAGCATATACACTAACTCTAAAGTGTGCTTTTAGTACTATCTCGCTGAAGATACAGCTGGAAACACGCTGAAATTCCCTCGATGTCTGCGTATCAGCAATGGTAAATGGTCTACATAAATGACTCACTCGTAGTGCGCTGCGTAATATACGCTTCGTGGCCGAGCCACCCCACGGCACGCGCTACAGAGGGAGAGGTTGTATGTTCTCACCGAGTCGCCACCATGGCTACTGGTGGCACTGACTGAGTTGCCATGTTTAAATTGGCGTATATACCCAATAAAGTGGTTGGGGGGATAGCCACCGTGGTAGCTCAGTAGTAGAGCATTGAACGCGTTATTCGAAGTCGCAGGCTTGGTTCCTGCCCACTGCAATTTATCTTTTCACCCACTCTGCTTTCTTAACAATTACTTTACAACTGGTCTAAACCTTTCCCATATACTTTCCTTGGCATTGTTGTCTGTTATTATGAATATTGTGTCAAAGCGTGGAAAATGTAGCCTCTAAGTATACACTTCTTGCCGATATATATATATTGTTGAGACGTTTATTGGCGGACGCTTGTCGACGATGCTTGACAGCGACAGTCAATGCGGGTACCGACTCTCTGCACGAGCTGCTCTTGTTCTTGCTAAAAAGGGCAACCCACTAGAAGACGCTGGAGAGGACGACCCACTGATCGAAGGCTTCACCACAACTACCCCGGGTACGAAGAGGGAGCCGCCTGGCGACCTAGCAGCTGGTTACACTGAGCGGGTCGTGGTAGGCTTTGAGGCGCTCTACGTTGACAATGTCGCGCCCTCGACGGCGCATGTCCATAGATGGTTCGATGGGTTCGATCAAGTAATTTACAGGGGAAGTGCGTTCGACGACACGGTAGGGGCCTTCGTATTTGGGCAATAGTTTTGAAGATAGGCCAGTTGAAGTGGTAGAGATCGAGAGCCAGACGAGCGCTCCAGGGAGGAACATGGGCGCAGTAGTGCTGGTGTCAGCGCGAATGCCTTTTTGCCGCTCTTGATCATGCGCTGTAAAGGTCCTTGCAAGCTCTCGACACTCTTCAGCAAGCTTGGCTGTAGCAGAAATAGGCGCCCACTCTGACGGATCTGGCTTGTACGGAAGTATAGTGTCGATGGTGTGCGACGGGTGCCTTCCATATAATAAAAAGAAAGGTGAAAAGCCAGTAGTGCTCTGAGAGGTGGTGTTATATGCGTAGGTGACGAAGGGTAGAATGGAATCCCAATTTGTGTGATCGGCGGCGACGTACTTGGAGAGCATGTCGCCGAGCGTACGGTTGAACGTTCAGTGAGGCCATTCGTCTGCGGTTGGTAAGCAGCAGTTTTGCGGTGAACAACGTTGCACTCTTTGAGAATGGCTTCGACGACTTCAGACAGGAAGACGCGGCCTCGATCACTGAGCAGTTCCTGAGGTGGACCGTGTCGCAGCATCGTTGGAGCAGGAAGGAGGCCACATCGCTCGCTGTAGCCGCGGGGAGAGCGGCAGTTTCGGCGTATCGCGTGAGGTGGTCCACAGCAACAATGGCCCAGTGGTTACCGGCCGACGTTAGTGGAAGTGGCCCATACAAATCGATGCCAACGCGCCCAAACGGCCTGGCAGGGCAAGGTAGAGGTTGCAGACCTACCGGCGACAGGTGCGTTGAAGTTTTACGGCGCTGACATTCTATGCAGGAGCGAACGAATTTCTGCACATAGCAGTACATGCCACGCCAAAAGTACCGTTGGCGAATGCGCTGGTAAGTGTTCGATACGCCGGAGTGCGCACATTGCGAATCAGTATGAAAGAATTCGCATATGTCAGAGCGCAGACTGCGGGGTATGACTAGTAGCCACTGGCGGCCGTCACCGCTGTAATTGCGTCGGTGGAGAAGGTCGTCGAGAACGGCGAAATCGTGGGCTTGACGACGCAACGCGCGAGTGGATGGAGTGGATGGATCAGTCAGCAAGTCTATCAGTGAGGTAATCCATTGATCCTTGCGCTGTTCAGTAGCAACGGCATGAATGCTAATGGAAGAAACGGCAAGGTGAGACGCTGAGTCGTGGGCATTGTCGTCAGGCAAGGGAGAGCGCGACAGGGCGTCGGCGTCTGCATGTTGCCTTCCGTTGCGGTACAGCACGCGGATGTCGTAGCCTTGCAGGCGAAGTCCCCACCGGGCGAGACGGCCTGAGGCACCTTTCAATGATGACAACCAGCATAGTGCGTGATGGTCGGTGACTACATCAAATGGGCGACCATATAAATAAGGTCGGAACTTGGTAAGGGCCCAGACGATTGCCAGACATTCTTTCTCAGTGACGGTGTAATTAGTCTCGGCTTTTGTAAGCGTACGGCTTGCATACGCCACGACATATTCCAGGAGCCCTGGTTTGCGCTGCGCAAGGACAGCGCCGAGACCGACACCACTGGCGTCCGTGTGTACCTCAGTAGGGGCAGTGGGGTCGTAGTGGCGGAGTATGGGAGGCGACTTCAGTAAACGACGGAGCGTTGTGAATGCGTCGTCACACTGCGATGACCACGAATGGAGAGGCCCGTTACTACCGAGGAGCTTTGTCAGCGGCGATACGATAGACGCGAAGTTTCGGATGAAGCGCCGAAAGTAGGAACACAGTCCTATGAAACTGCGCAGTTGCTTGATGGATGTCGGCTTGGGGAACTCGGTCACGGCCCGAAGCTTGGCTGGATCGGGGAGAATTCCGTCCTTGGACATGACATAGCCGAGTATTGTCAACTGCCGAGCTGCAAATTGGCACTTCTTTAGGTTCAGTTGCAGACTGGCGTCACTCAGACGCGTTAAAACATGCCGCAGGCGTTGAAGGTGCGTGGAGAAGTCCGGAGCAAAAACGACGACGTCATCGAGGTAGCACAGGCACGTGTGCCATTTCAGGTCTCGCAGAACGGTATCCATCATGCGCTCAAAGGTGGCAGGCGCATTGCACAGCCCAAACGGCATGACGTTGAATTCGTACAAGCCGTCGGGAGTGACGAAAGCGGTCTTCGGTCGAGCGTCCTCAGCCATAGGTACTTGCCAGTACCCTGAGCGCAAATCTAGAGATGAAAAGAATTCGCCTCCTTGCAGTGTTTGGATGACGCTGTCAATCGCGTCATCCACACACGGTAGTGGGTACACGTCCTTACGAGTGATCTTGTTGAGACGTCGGTAGTCCACACAGAACCGCACAGAACCGTCCTTCTTCGCGACGAGAACGACAGGAGACGCCCAGGGGCTGTTAGAGGGTCGAATAACATCGCGGCGTAGCATGTCGTCCACTTGCTCGTTGATTACACGGCGTTCTGTGGAAGATACGCGATATGGACGTTGCCGTAGTGGTGGTTGTGCGCCTGTGTCAATACGATGCGTAACAGTGGATGTGCGGCTGAGAGAAGGTTGAGAGACATCGAAAGAAGAGCGGAATTCTTCCAACAGGGCCAGAAGCTGGGAGCGCTGGACCGGCGTAAGGTTGTCGGCAATGGAAGGACCAAATACATTAGCGGATGATGAAACAGATGTAGAAACAGCACTAAGCGTATTGGAACTTCGGCAGTGCGTGTAATCAGGTTTATCCATGACTTGTGCATCTTCGATGGGTTCCACGCTGCCGAGACATTCCCCTCGCACCAACGTAACACTGTACGGGGATGAGTTCAGGACAAAATAGTGGTGCTGCCGCGAGTTACTCGCACGGTCGCGAAAGGGACCAGCAAACCTTCTCCGGTGAAAACACGATGAAATGGTGAGAGGAGTGCAGCGGTGTCTGAAAGACTTGCACAGTAGACCGACACCGCCGCGGACGAGTTTGCAGGCACTTGCGTGTCGTCCCTGACGAGTAATTTGCTTGCAGTAGATGGACTGTCGGCCGGCGTCAAAGAAGAGAATGGTGTCAGCTCTATTTCTGCTGGTGCGCAATGAATGACAGCGTCGTGGCGGGAGAGAAAATCCCATCCTAGGATGACGTCGTGAGAGCATGACGGAATTATGATGAATTCGACGGCATACATCACGTCCTGAATCATGAGGCGGGCTGTACACATCGCTGTAGGGTGAATGCTTTGGGCGCTGGCTGTACGGAGGGAGAGCCCGGAAAGTGGCGTGGTCACTTTGCGCAGTAATCGGCTAAGATTTGCGTCCATCACGGATACGGCGGCTCCAGTATCTACAAGGGCAGATGCACGAACACCATCCACAAGCACGTCTATCACGTTCGATGGTCTTTCCTGAAGGCTTCCGCAGTTCGACAGCGTCGCAGCCCTTGCCTCATGGACTGCGACGACTAGTTTTCCTGGTCACCCTCTAGTGGACGTGGCCGCATCGGCGACAGTAAGTGACGTCGCGGAGAATGTGAGCGGCGGGTAGATAGAGCGGGGTGGGACGACGGTGACGTAGGTGGCGGTTGGTCATAAAAGCGGCTCGATTGGCTGGTTAAATTGGAGGTGACCTGCAGTCGCTGCACACGATTGCAGTAGCGTGCTACGTGCCCGACGCAACCACAAGCAAAGCAGATGGGGCGATCGTCCGCAGTGCGCCATCGGTTCGCCGGTCCCATCCATGTCGAAGAACGCGATGGGCGAGCCGGCTGCTGATATAACTGCATGGTGGGCGGCACACAGGGCACGTGGATGACGTCGGTATATGTAGGCGGCACAGTTTCTCCGAAGGCCTGGGGTCTGGCGATGGTTTCGGCGTAACCAAGAGGGCCAGTCACAGGAATTGGTGGGGGTGGCCTGGCGACAACTTGGGCGTACCTGAGTGGTGTAGATACTGGAGGCGGCTGGTGATATTCTGGAACGACCTCCGCGATTTCCTGCTGAATGGCTCGGTGGAGGGGAGGCAGAAGTGTGCTTGACGACTGTTCAGCGCGTTGCGGGGAAGCAAAGGCCAGTAAAGAGACCTGGCGGGCCACTTCCTCATGCACGAATGACTTGATTTCAGCAAACAAGGCGGTGTGGTCAGGAAGTGTTGACAAGGCCAAGAGATCAGCGTCACGTGAGGGTGGTCGACGGGTCATCGAGCGCTGCCGTCGCAGCTCCTCGTAACTTTGGCAAAGTGTAATGATCTCTGCCACAGTGCGAGGATTCTTGGCCATGAGCATGGTGAAGGAATCGTCGGCGAGGCGATGCCTTTTAGAACATGGGTAATTCTGTCGGCCTCTGACATGCTCGCGTCCACTTTCTTGCACAAGTCAAGAATGTCCTCTATGTAGCTTGTGAAGGACTCACCGGTCTGCTGTGCTCGTTCACGTAACCGCTGTTCGGCTTGGAGCTTACGAACGGCAGGACGGCCGAACACGTCGACAACGGCGGTTTTAAAAGCGGACCAAGTGGGGAAATCGTATGCGTGGTTGTTGTACCACATGCCGGCCACACTCACGAGGTAGAAAACCAGGTTGATGAGTTTACCTGCCTCGTCCCAATGATTGGGGACGCTGACGCGTTCGTACATAGCAAGCCAGTCCTCGACGTCGGTGCCATCCGCGCCGGTGAAGACAGGAGGGTCGCGGATGCGGGGAACACCGGAGCATGGCGTCGGCGGAGGAGGAAGCGTTTGCTGTGCGGCGTCTTGGTGCATGGTAGAAGGCACGGTGCGCGATCGAAGCTCCAGGGGCATCAAATGCTAACCGAAGGTGTTAGAAGGGCACAGTACTGTCCACCAAATTGTTGAGACGTTTATTGGTGGACGCTTGTCGACGATGCTTGACAGCGATAGTCAATGCGGGTACCGACTCTCTGCACGAGCTGCTCTTCTTCTTGCTAAAAAGGGCAACCCACTAGAAGGCTTCACCACAATATATACATATATATATATATATATATATATATATATATATATATCCATCATGGCGCATTCGGATCACCGCCTAAGGTTCGAGAAATAAGGATGAAGCAGCCGTTCTCGGCAGCTCACACACACGCATTTAAATTATGAAAAACAAAACCCAAACTAGACAAGCCACCAGCGTTGTATTCAATAACGAGGTAATTGTCACTAGCTATAAAACAATCCACAGTTCATAGGAAGAGAAGAAAGAACGTCAACGACGACGCTTCAACGTGCAGATTGGCTGGAGACACACGGAGCGTTCCGGAAGGGACGCCTCACAGCGTTGAGGCAAATTCGATGCTCCGCTGGGAGTCAAACCATGGGTGGCGAACGGTTTTCACCGGACGTCTGTGGCGACTCACGTTCGGGTAGACTCTAGGGTGGCCCACCGACTTCTTTATCACAATTCAGACCCACCAGACGTCAGCAGGAGCCCGGCGAACTCCTCTCCGCGTTGCTGCTTCTTCCGCCGAGCTGCTTTACCCCCCGAAGTGCTCCTTCGCCTACTCGTTTTCTTCTCCCCAGTGCTTGCGCCACGAGAATGTACCTGGCCTCTCAACTTCTTTTCTTTTTTTTGTCTGTGTCACAGGGGCTCAACAGCATTGTCATCTTTGTCGACATCACTTCGCTGGATTTCTGACCCTAACACATGACAATCTCAATATTATTGTGTCAAAACGTGGAAAAACTAGCCCTAAGTGTACACTTTTTTCGCTTTCATGTATATATATATATATATATATATAGTCTAGTAGATCCTCCGTGAGCGGTCACAACGTGGTTTATTTCGACGTTTCGGCCTAGAGTCTGGCCTTCATCAGGAATAAAGATACAGTTTGTCTGTGCTCAGCTTTATACAATCTCAAATCAGAGGGCAAGGAAGAGGAAAAAAAGGAAAGAAAAAAAAAGTAAAGAAAAGGAAAGAAAAAAAAAAGAAAAATATTACACGGTGGACGCCCCTCGGGTGCCCCCCTTCCACTTTTCCCTCCACTTCCCCCCATCTCTCTCCCCCCTCTCTCCTTCACCTATCTTATGTCAGGGGTCTGTGTATGTTTCCGTTCACTAGCGCATTCCTCCCGATCAGACGGCCCCTCCTGGCACTGGCGGTTCGGTGTGGGGCAAAAAAGAGCTTTTTCAGGAAGTCCTAAGCCTTTAACTACTCGGGGTCCCGTAAATAATTCGTCGTAGAAGGACGGGGGCCGCGTATTGTGGCAGAGGCTGGTCAGCGGGCATTTTAGGAAGTTCTAAGCCTTTAACTACTCCGCGCCCTGTCAACATTTCGTCGTAAAAATAGGGGTGCCCCGTATTGCGGTAGGCTGTGCAAGCGCGTGCAATGCGAATTCCTGGCCCGCTTCTAAATTACGCGTGTCGTGGGGGCCTCCCGGCTGTGCACATGGTTGCTGTTGGGCATGTCGTGCATGGCACAATTGATTGGGTAGTAAAATAAAACAGAAAACAGACGACAGCTGCACTTAGGAAGAGTCGTTACACTTGGAATTGTTTTAGGTTGTCCAGTGCCCTTCGCAGCTGCAGTGCCGTGAACTCAGTTACTAGTTTCATTGTTGCCGTTATTGTTTTCTAATGCTTTAATTGCTGCAAGTGTACCGGGATTCTCATTTATTCCTCTATCGAGGGTGTTAAATCGGTGGATAAGGTATGACTCTCGTTGTTCACGTTCTCGATTTGATTTAAATCCCGTCTCTAAGAGCGTTACTGATAGTTTGTCGAATGCATGGTCGGGAAGATTGAGATGTTTTGATAGAGGTAGACTTGGGGCTGATTTCGCATGGGCTCTGTGATTATTGAAGCGAATCCTAAATGGTGTTTCTGTTTGTCCAATGTACTGCATACCACACACGTTGCAATCGAGTAGGTACACCACATTAGAGGAATCGCATGTTAGGTTTCCTCGTATGTTAATCGAAAACTTGGATTGCGTGCTGGTTGCTTTGTCTGTTTCTCGCATCGCCTTACATACAAGACATCGTGGCTTTAAGCAAGGGCGGCAGGAATTATTGGGGGGTGATGTGTTAATTTGGGAGTGGACAAGGGTGTCTTTGAGGTTACGTGGTCGTCGGTAAACGACGCCTGGAGCGGATGGGAATGCGCGTTTCAGACGTTCACTTTGTTCCAGAATGTTGTAATGTCGTTTAAGGATTTTGTTTACATTGGGGAAGTAACATTGGGGGAAAAATTCATAAACTCGAAAGAGACCATGTGCCCAAACCCGTGTTCCCTGATACAGTGCCTTATCATTACAACACCACCACCCAGGAAAACACTAATGGTACAAACGAGCACCCATCTAGGAACACACCGTGTGACACTGTGGTTGTAAACTTATCGGACACGAGCTTGTCACCTGACGAAGTAAAACTGCTATCTAAGGGACTAAGCTTCTGCCCGACCACAAAATTTTTCGATGAATTCCACTTACTCCGAGACCTCGACAACTTCGCTCGAAGCTTAAGGTTGCGCGAATATTTCTTGGATAGGCCTTCTAACCACGAAACAATTCACCGTCGTAAATCAAATGATTGGACACCGAACAGTAATCGAGACAAGTGCTTGGACCTTTATATCACCGCAGTACAGAAAGATATAGTACACGAATACCACAGACAGAAAGGAAACCGAGAAAATTTGACAAAATCTGAAAAAATAAGTATGAAAAATTTGGCATCTAGGACAGACATAACAATCAAACCCGCTGACAAAGGAGGAGCAATTGTAGTCCTTAATACAACCAACTAGTGGGTCCGGCGGCAGCATGGAAAGCACTCGCTTCAAATTCTTATGCTCTGTTTTGCAGATTGCTGCATGCATCGGAATCTACAGTGTTCTGGACGGACCATCTTTTTCAAGCAACGTATGCTCTGGGCCGGTCAACGAATGTTTCGTCTATTCCTCGTGCGGCGAAGTAGCTTGCTCGGTTACGGCGAAGAAACTTTTTGGCAACCGTATCAGCTGACTGAAAGTGAGTGCGCATGGTGCGATATCGGGAACAAGGCGACATCTGTGACGACACCGGAACGTATAAAGGCATCGCATCGCCCGCTGCTCTTCAGTGGGTCCGGCGGCAGCATGAAAAGCACTCGCTTCAAATTCTTATGCTCTGTTTTGCAGATTGCTGCATGCATCGGAATCTACAGTGTTCTGGACGGACCATCTTTTTCAAGCAACGTATGCTCTGGGCCGGTCAACGAATGTTTCGTCTATTCCTCGTGCGGCGAAGTAGCTTGCTCGGTTACGGCGAAGAAACTTTTTAGCAACCGTATCAGCTGGACTGAAAGTGAGTGCGCATGGTGCGATATCGGGAACAAGGCGACATCTGTGACGACACCGGAACGTATAAAGGCATCGCATCGCCCGCTGCTCTTCAGTGGGTCCGGCGGCAGCATGGAAAGCACTCGCTTCAAATTCTTATGCTCTGTTTTGCAGATTGCTGCATGCATCGGAATCTACAGTGTTCTGGACGGACCATCTTTTTCAAGCAACGTATGCTCTGGGCCGGTCAACGAATGTTTCGTCTATTCCTCGTGCGGCGAAGTAGCTTGCTCGGTTACGGCGAAGAAACTTTTTGGCAACCGTATCAGCTGGACTGAAAGTGAGTGCGCATGGTGCGATATCGGGAACAAGGCGACATCTGTGACGACACCGGAACGTATAAAGGCATCGCATCGCCCGCTGCTCTTCAGTGGGTCCGGCGGCAGCATGAAAAGCACTCGCTTCAAATTCTTATGCTCTGTTTTGCAGATTGCTGCATGCATCGGAATCTACAGTGTTCTGGACGGACCATCTTTTTCAAGCAACGTATGCTCTGGGCCGGTCAACGAATGTTTCGTCTATTCCTCGTGCGGCGAAGTAGCTTGCTCGGTTACGGCGAAGAAACTTTTTAGCAACCGTATCAGCTGGACTGAAAGTGAGTGCGCATGGTGCGATATCGGGAACAAGGCGACATCTGTGACGACACCGGAACGTATAAAGGCATCGCATCGCCCGCTGCTCTTCAGTGGGTCCGGCGGCAGCATGGAAAGCACTCGCTTCAAATTCTTATGCTCTGTTTTGCAGGTAAGCTTAAAGTACAATTTCAAAAGCTATAGAAGTGGCAACTATTTCTTACTGCTGCTGCCGGACCCCCCTGCAGACCTCATGAATATGTCTTTTGTGCTGATGAATTTCTTGAGAATGCTGTTGCTTGTGTGTGGTGATGTGGAGAGTAACCCTGGTCCTGAGGTCGAAGACATGTTGCGAGAGTTGCTCTCGGGGCAGACGAAAATTGCACAGGAGATAACAGGTCTTTCCTCTAGGGTTGCATCCTTCGAAGAACGATTAACTAAATTGAGCTGTCCATTGCGTCAATTACTGATGTTGCACCACGCGTGTCTGAACTCGAGAAAGCCGTAGCTGACATTCGAGAGATTGTTAGTAAACTGGACCAAAAAAACGACGATTTAGAGAATAGGTCCCGTAGAAATAACCTGCTAATCTATGGCTTAACCGAAAACTCTGGGGAAACTTCAGACGAGTTGCTGGAAACAGTAACTGGACTGATTACATCAAAACTAGATGTTAAATGTGGCGATATCGAACGATGCCATAGGCTGGGAGTGCGTAAGAGCAGTAGCACTAGCCCAAGACCTGTTATTATTAAGTTGCTGGATTTTAGAACTAAGGTTGCTATTTTAAGCAATGCAAGCAAGTTGAAGGGCACGAAAATATTTATAAATGAAGACTTCTCTGAGCGCGTGAGGCAGATACGCAGGGAACTGTGGCGGAATTCAACCGAGATAAGAAGGGATGCGAAAAAAGCCAGGCTGCACTACGATCATTTGTTGGTGGACAACGTTCGGTATTCTTGGGATGAGAAGAAAAAAGTTATCGTTAACGAAAGCCGTCGGCTGTCTGCTACAAACAATGAATGACGGCTTAGTGCGAAGTCCTTTGCGCTTTTGAATTTAAATGCAAGAAGCCTAGTTAATAAAATTGCAAATTTTAACTGGCTCATTGAGTGTCATAGTCCATCAGCTATCTGTGTGACCGAGACTTGGTTAAATGAATCTATCCTTGATCATGAATTCTTGCCTCCTGGTTACACGGTTCTAAGAAAAGATAGGCCTTCTGGCCGTGGTGGCGGAGTGGCACTTTTTATTAAAAGTGGTATTGAATTTTCTTTACTGCCAGAACTCCCAAATACTGAATCTATATGGTGCAAACTAATGCTTGATGGTCTCGCTATTGTTGTTGGTGCTCTCTATCGTCCTCCTAACTCTGCCTCAGACGTTTTTTCGACTGTCAGTGACTATATTGTGGGACAAAGGCTGGACTGTTCTAAACTCGTATTGACCGGCGACTTTAATGCCCCCTCTATAGATTGGAATTTGTTAACATCAACTGGTCGTGACAGAATAATTTGTGATTCTTTAATTAATCTGTCACTAGCTTTCGATCTATCACAGCTGGTTGATCAGGCTACACGCGATGATTCTATACTAGATCTTGTTTTTGTCAACCATGAGTTGGTTACGAATGGATATCAGTGCAGGGTTGTCGATGGAATTTCCGACCATAAGGCCGTTATTGTTGATTTAAATGTTGCTTGTAAGCCAGTACGACCGACGTTTAAGACTGTGCTGAATTTTGAATGCGCAGACGACACTTCCATTTTTGCTAAACTTGCAACATGCTTTGACGATTTCTTATCGAGTAGTGACCACTGCAGTATTGATACGTTGACTAACCAATTTTACAGTATAATTAATGAATGTATAGCGCAGTTTGTTCCTCACAAGAGCATAAAACGTCATGCCAAACACCCTTGGTATACCAGGTCAATTATACAGCTTAAACGTCGTATTAAGCGACTGAGAAAGCGGTGGAGGGTTCACAATAATGACGGGGAGTCCCAAATTAACTTGCTTAAATCTGAACTAAAAGCTAAAATGAGTGACGCCAGAAAGTTTTACTTTAATACCACGTTAAGCTCTTTTATGAAAAATAATCCCATGAAGTTTTGGAAAACTATCAATCCTACCACGGCCTGCCCGTCAACCTTCATGATAGATGATGTGTCCTGCTCCGATTCATCCAAAATTTCTGAAGCCTTTAATAAGTATTTTCAAACTGTATTTGTAGATGACAATGAAACGACCCCTGACATTCGTAGCAGCCAGGAAATAGATTCGTTTCCAGCAATCGAAATTAGCTACACAGGCGTTCTTAATCTTCTGTTGAATATCGATACTACTAAAGGTGCTGGGCCAGATGGCATACCAAACATGTTTTTGAAGCGTTACGCAGAATGGAACGCTCGTTATTTATCAATAATTTTTGTTAAATCATTCGAAACAGGTATTGTGCCGACCGTTTGGAAAATCGCCAATGTAATTCCTGTGTTTAAATCGGGTAATAAGCAACTCATTTCTAACTACAGACCTATTTCATTAACGTG